>JAHBMJ010000433.1:14737-41797 GCA_018398765.1 Chromera velia | reverse complement strand
CCCTCTTTCTTTTTTCTGTATTCCCTTTCGTCTTACCCCTTTCTCCCTCCCGCAGTATCCCCCCAATCCCCGGCCGAGCTCGCACACAGAATGGATCAAGTGAGTGCCCCCACTCCGGCCAAGCAGGCCACACACACTGCCGCTTCCAAGTTTGCCTCCCATGCACATCGCCCTCCTGCGCGTTGCCGATGGATCGATCGATGACTCGATGCGCCCCGAGGAAGGCATGCAGAAGACAGACAGATAGACACACAGAAAGAAACAAGTAACAGCAGATACGCAAATGACCCCAGGCCCCCGCCCTCATGTGACAGGGAGGGCGCAGGTGGCCACAGTGACCTCTCTCCAGTCGAGATACCGTTTCTTTGCCTTGGGGGCCTCCCTGCAGAGAGAATTAAGAAAGAAAGAGATACAAAGGGAAAGGTGTCACTACGTCACTCAACACATGCATGTGTACCCAAAATCTTCCTTCTGCCGAAGTCCATGCACAGATATCTGGCTGCATCCATTTACCTTGTGGGGGGCTTTTGTGGACGGCGGAGAGACATTGAGTCAGTCAGACAGAAAACTTACATGAAAATTGACAGGCAGGCACGTAGGCAGGTAGAGAGAGACACGGGATCTTCGGCCGCGGGGACATTAAGCGGGTCAGCCAGGTATGTCAGCCAGGTCCGACAACACTCTTTGCGTCCTGTTTGTCTCTCGAACCGTTTTTGTTCTTATGTGGAAACTGCAATCTCTCTAACGAAATCGTTTCTCTTTTATCGCCTTTCCTTTCCTCTCCTTCTCCTCCTCAGCAATCGGGGGATGTGAAAGCTATTCATTGGATTTTGGTACGCGATGCTGCATGAGGCTGTCTACGCCAACAAAGTTCCGTGATCCTCATCACATCGGGATGTCTCTTTGGAGAGAGTCAGAGGGAGGGAGGGACAGAGAGAGAGAGAGAGAGAGAGAGAGAGAGACATTGTCGACGCAAGAAGAGACAATGCAGAGCGGAGAGATGTTTGTCAACCTGCATTCTTCATTGGTGCATGCATGTTGTTTGTCTACTGAACGAAACATTCGACAGAGAACCACAGATTTGTGCCATCAACTGAGTGACCGACCTGAGAATATATGTGACTTCCTCTCTTCGCACGTCTGCATCTGCTGCAAGGGGGGGGAGCGCTGCATCGAGGACGATCTGCAGACAGACAGACAGACAGACAGGCAGACAGACAGACAGACAGACAGGCAGGCAGGCAGGACAGACACATAGGACAGACGGACAGATAAGACAGACAGACAGACAGACAGACAGACAGACAAGACAGACGGACGGACAGACAGACAGACAGACAGACAGACAGACAGGAAGGCAGGACAGACACATAGGACAGACGGACAGATAAGACAGACAGACAGACAGACAGACAGAGACAGACAGTCGGACCGACAGAAAGGCAAACAGAAGACAGCTACAATCACACACCGGACCTGTACTTGCTCTGTGCATGTGAGAACACAAAGAAAGCAATCTGTTGACATTGGGGAGGCGCATGGGGCATAAGCTGCCGAGAGGAGGTGTGCGCATTTTCATCGCTAAAACGAGAGTTACACGTTTACAGAGAAACGGACGCTTGTATGATAGATTCGTGAAGGATTCCGATTTCGTCTTCAGATTATTGACACAGGAGACAGAGCTGGATTCACACGCCAGAGAGATAAAAAAAAAGGGAAGAAAAGAGGATGAGAAGTGGGAAGTCTCTGCTAGGTGAGGGGGGGGATCTTTTGTCTCAATGATTCTTTATCCGTTTTGTTCCGAGTGACCCGACGCGTACATGCACTGCTCACTGACTGAGTGCACTGCATCTGACAAAAAATCCCTTTTTGGTTTCCTTCGACGCCTTCCTGCCTGACTTTTCTTGTCGGCAGGCAAAAACATTCAAGGGCCTGCCCAGACATTGACATTCAAGGACCTGCTACGATCACCTACCCACCCAACTCGGCTTTTCTCTACCCCTATCTCTCGGCGTCAAGAACTCTCTCTGTTGACCAGGAAGACAGAACAACAATAGATGCATTGAGCACCCCCTTACGTGAAGCACATATACATACATTCTTTCGTGTACGCATAAGCACGCATATGAGGTAGGGCTGACTCACCTCCAGTTCCCTCACGTGCGCCTTCCATCTGGTGTAGTTCCTCTCCATGAGGAAGTCCGAGAACCACTCCCCCAGAGCTGCCTTCTCCGACGAGCTCACCTTCTCTCTCTTCGTGTTCAGACGAGACTGGAGCAGCATCACCTTTGGAGGAACAGACTGCAGACACACACTCATGCGCGTACACACACACACACACACACACACACACACACGCACAGAGAGAGAGATGGAGGGCGGGGGGGGGATAGGGTCAAGTTCACCCAGACGTTTCCCCCCTTGCTTGCCACTCTCCTCTGCCTATCTCCTCCAACCTCCCTCCGATCAACTGACCGACCAACCGACAGAGAGGTAGAAAAGAGACAATTCAAAAGAGGCAGAGCCGCAGACGGCGACACAGAGGGAGAGAGACAAAATTGCTCCTTCTTTCTTTCTGTGTGCTTTTTTTTTTCTTCTATTCTTTCCTCCCGTCTCAGCATTTCGTCTTTGGCGCGCACTCTAAGAGACGCGGCAGACAGCCGCCAAAACACGTCCCCCCCCACATACGCGCCCACCGCCCGGCCCACCTCTGCCTTCTTCCTTCTGAGGTCTCCCTTAACAAGGACGAAGATCCACACTCCAAGGGCAGCCGAACAGACGGCACCGGAGACAATCCAGGGGAGAGAGGGGTTCAGCTCGAGAAGAAATCCTGAACAAAACAGAGAGAAGAGCAAATAAGAGAACAAAAAGGAAGAAACAAAGAGAGAGAGAGAGAGAGAGAGAGAGAGAGAGAAAGGAAGGAAGGCTGGTCATACATCAATGCAGCATCTACTAATCCATATGCTTTCATTGCCGATGAAGCACTGAAGGTTGAAGAACATAGCCAGACGCACAGCCCAGCAGACCGGAGCGTATGCAGGAAGAGCGCACATCGGTGGTAAGGATGCGCTCGGAAAAGAAGAGAAACAAACCCGGTGAGCGTGTGCTCACCAATCCACTCACCGACCAACCCACCCACCCGGACCGACCGAGGAAGAGAGGAAAGATCACCCTCGCGGCCGCCATAGATGTCTGTCCGACAGACACCACTGTGGTGACGTGTTTGGAGGTCGTGAAGAATGAGAGCATTGTGGGCACTGCCGGAATGATCAGGGAATTGCCCAGCTGCACAGTTCACGAATGTACACATGGAGGGAAGCGTAGGTTGATTGAAGCGATGGAGGTAGAACAACTGAGCGAGAAGAGGCAGAGGGCCAAGCGATGGAGGAGTGGTGGATTTCTGAAAGAGGAAGAGGAAGGGCCCATAGTTGAGAAGAAATCGAGCGTCCGTGTGTTATTAAGTTTTGTGGTGACATGTTCATGCATGCCTTGTGGATTATATGAATAATCCTGCCGCCGTCTGGGGCAGTACTGACCACAAAGATGTAGAGGATCACAAGGAAGGCCCAAAGTTGAGTTGGAATGAAGATCGTGAAGAAAGAGGCAACCACAATGCACTCCCCGATGATCACCGTGATCTCTATACCCCAATTCTTTTGAAGAGGTGTGAACACAAAGAATTGAGTCAAGATGAAGATCACAGCCACGCCCGTCATAATGAACCCAAGATCCAATGCCGTCACACCAAACACCTGCTCAGCGTATAAACCGATCAGAGCCTGCAGGACACACAGAGGGGACGCACGTGTACGAAAACAAATGCAAGTCACGGAAGACATGAAATACAGTAGTAATGACAATCCCGCGTAAGTCCACGAGAAGCTATGCATACACTGACAGACAGACAAGATGTCCAATGGGCGAGGTATAACAGAAGAAACGATGCAAAACCCCCCTCAGAGTCGTCTCTTACCCTTCATTCCTGACTGCCCGCCTTCCACAAAAAGGGGTGTCGCATCACAACCTTTTGCGTTTCATCTCATCATTTTCAGTCAGTCTGCACTCCCACCTGTATCGCAGCAAATCCGCCCCCATGGAGGAAGGTTGCGAATCCGATTTGTGCCACAGGGGCGATTTCGACTTTCTCTGGCGTGCCCCCAACGGACGACACCATGCTGCGTGTGGTGACGGATCCCACCTGAAACCAGGAAGAGGGAACAAAGCAGAGACATATTCGTATTCGTTTCCGCATACATCTCTACTTGAATACGTCTTTTGTGAAGACCTACAGACTCATACGCGGTAGGGAAGAACGAAAGATCGACGCATACCCTGTTCGGAAACCCCACCAGCAACGCTGGTACTGCGGAGGGAATGAAAAACTGAATCGAGTTCCGGATAGACAGCTACGCCCGTAGAATATGTGACCAATAAATTCGAAGGCAGAACTGCGCCTTCACAAAGAAGAACAAACGCACACTGACCACTCGGTTAACGGAGGCTGATGCCTGAGGAGGAGGGGAGAGGCCTTGCGACGCCTCTCCGCCTTCTCCCTTCGTCTGGCCTTCTGGCTCTTGCACTGTGACAACCGGCAGAGGGGTCTTTCCCTTTTCGGTGTCCTTTTCTTCTCCATTTGCAGAAAGGACCTGAAGGTTTGAGGGCTCATGCTCGGGCTGCCCCATCGCCTTCGGACTCCCATCTTTGACCTGCGCTCGCACGGATTTGGGGGCATCTATGGCGTTTGTTTGTTTGTGTATGCATGTACAAACATTTGTACTGGCATGTATGGCGTTTGTTTGTTTGTGTATGTACAAACATCTGTACTGGCATGTACGGCGCTTGTTTGTTTGTGTATGTATGAACAAACATCTGTACTGGCATGTATGGCGTTTGTTTGTGTATGCATGTCCAAACATCTGTACTGGCATGTATGGCGTTTGTTTGTTTGTGTATGTACAAACATCTGTACTGGCATGTATGGCGTTTGTTTGTTTGTGTATGTACAAACATCTGTACTGGCATGTACGGCGCTTGTTTGTTTGTGTATGTACAAACATCTGTACTGGCTCGGAAGGTTTTTGGCCTTCTGAATGTAGTCTCGTTGTTGTACAGCGACAGGAGAGTTTTGTGCAGCAGATTCTTGCCCCCTGACTTACTGACTGGCTGCCCAGCTGTTCATGATTTTACGGTGCGAGAAGGACAGCACTCCTGCTTGCACTTCTTTGCGCATAATTATGTGTGTTTTGTATGCGGGTTTTGGACGAAACAAAATGACACACTCCTATCAGTCTGCTTGTCTGACTGTCTGACTGACTGACTGGCTGACCGAGTCTTTGCCCTGGAGGCCGAAGCCAAGAGAGAGGTCCACTTCTTCCACGGTCTTCCTCTTCACCTCTGCGCCTTCATGTACGCCTTCGGCAGGGGACGCCTTGGACTGCATGCGCGCATGCATGCACCAGGGTATGTCGGCATGCTTCTGCATGTGTATGCGTGAGTGTACGATTGCTTTCGTGCATCGATGTGTCTTTTCGGTATTGCTTTTGCTTCCGTGTGCTTTTCTGCACCCCAGGTAGGTAGAGAATTTCGTGGACCAAACATACTGAGGAGACGTGAAAAATGAGCTCTATTCAACAGGAAGACATGAAAAGAAAAGAGGGATTCGACGAACACGTTTGGGCTTAATGGGGGTTGAGTCGGGAGGAGCTCTTTTGTCTGAACCGAAAAGAAAAAAAAAGAATTAAGCGAACTGCCCCCTGAAGCAAGGAGGAGACAACGACCAACGACGGACAAGCGAGCAGAGTACGACAAAGACAGAGCTGAACTGAGCAAGAAGAGGAGGCGGAAGAAGGAACAGGGAAAGCGAGGACAGGCAGACACCACCAAGGAAAGTGTGTGTCAGCAAAGGGGAATGCTCATACACCAATAACGCATGCATGCAGCGAAAAGGTATTCACAGAAGAGAGCCAACAACTTCGCCGCATCCCCATGCTCTCTTTCAACAGATCCGACTGCCGAACAACCATCTTCTCTTCCTGTTTTTACCGCCTCTTCTCCGTGTTTTCGATACGTGATTACATGCCGATTGTGTTGAAAAAAGGATCCCATGTATTAATATATTGGCACATTCATAGATTCCATTGAAATTAAGTCTGCTGCTGGAGGGAGGCCGTCGAATTTCGGCTCGACCGGCTGTCTGTCTCGGCTGACTGCATCGCCTTCGCCTTCGCCTGCTTCTTCGCCCTCCTCCGGCGCTACCCCGCCCTCTGCACCTTGCGCCGACCCCGCCACCTCAGGACTTTGCGGCGCTTCAGACGGGTCTACTGGCTCTTTCTTCGGCGGTTCCTTGAACATGAACAACACGAACAAAAGATTCACCCCTGCCACTGCCCCTGCGACGAAGAACGGCAGCTCGAGAAAGTAAGTAGACAGTCCCCCCGCAACTGCCGGGCCGAACAAAAGGGCTGAGGACGTCAGAGCACCTGAGAGAGCGAGCCACTTTGGTCGCTCTTGAGGCTCGCACACACGAACGATGAAACCCTGAGCAACGGGTGCGGAACCAGCGAAGAGGCCAGTCAGGGCTGCAAACAGACATGCGGCATAACTCAGACATGTGCACATACCCACACACGTACGAGCACACACACGTTCACACAGGGAACGACAAAGAGAGAGAAAGAGAGGCAGAGTAAAGAGCAGACAGACAGTGTGCAGAGAGACTCTCGATGTGCTTTAGACAAAGTATGCATACTCAAGTGTAGTGAGAATGGGAAGAGGAAACCGGAGAGAACGAGAAGAGAGGAGGGAGGGAGGGAGGGAGGGAGGGAGAGAGAGAGGGAGGTGAGAGAAGAGGCTGACCGCGAAAAGCGATCAGAGTCGCAATGTTGAAACTGAACCCTGTGACAACGTTTCCCACCTGCACGCAGACGGAGAACAAAGGGACATGAGTTTTTCGAGATTGAGGCTGAGCGACAGACTTCGGGAGTGTAAAGAGAGAAGCAGGTGATGGGGCGATTGCACGCATGAGAATGGATGCAACCGACACCGTTCCTGTCGACTTTCGGACGTAGACTGAGAGGATGAGTTGAGGAACAAGCAGCAAACACGCTTATTTTCTGACCGACCGTGCTTCCCACAAGTGAGAGGAGAAGTCCCGTTTTTGTGCCGTACTTGTCAGCAGCACGTGAGAGCAGGACATTACTGATCATCTGCAGACAGACACTCAAGAATATATATCCTAAATGCTTCTTTGGACTCCGTCTACCCACATGATGGATGTACATAACAAGACACGCAATCTGGAGCTGACAGATAAGGGCAAAAAGTTGAGAAAGGGCAATTGCATACGTTTCACCCGTCCTTCTTTTCCTGCTCACCAGGCCAGCACCCTGTTTTGCCTGACCTGTGTTGCTGCGTAGGACGCAAAGAGAATGCCTGCACGGAAGGAAAGACGAGATCGATTGCGCCTGTGAAGAATGGACGGAATTCAAAGATACCATAATTTCCCCGTCTTCTTGCTTCTTACCGATCCAGAAGTCCTCTGCTCCGTACTGGACAATCAAGAAAGGGAGGATGGGGATGACCAGGGACACCTGCACACAAGCACACAAAAGCAACTATGTATCTGTCTCTCTTTTTGAAACCAAGAAAAGACAACACAGGGATGCCTCTCTCGCCAATTCAGTCACCGACACTCATCATGTCGATGAACACAGTCACCATGACCATGATGACCAAGGTCTGTGTGAACCTGTCCATCTTGGCTTGAAGTGAATTCCTCCCCGGCCGGTAGTGTTGTTTTTTCCCTTTTGTCTTCTCACAGGAAAACCTCAAGAATCACGCAGTCGAAGTAGAGCCGATCAGACTTGAACGTGAGCACGATGATTGAATGGAACGATTCGTTTTCTGGGCACTTCATGGCACTTCTGCTGGCTTGCATCCAACATCTTACTGTGCAACACCAAGACCGCGGTGCATAGCTAGCGGGATGTACGTCGGCGGCCGGGATGGGGCGCGGCCGCGGCCTCCGCGGGCCGCGGGTCCCGGAAAGCAGCGCGTGGGCCGACAATCAAATTCGCTTTCATGGACCCCCTCGGTGGTTTTCCGGGGCAGGGTCGCAAAACGTTTCACCGTGTTTTCTCCTGCATGCCCTTCGAACATCCTTCGAATGCAGGCGGCCAAATCGTGCGAGACGGGCGCGGCTCTCCCGTGTGCACACTTTCGATGCCCTTCGTCGACCTCTCTCCTTTTGCGGTTGAAAACTGCAGCGCATCTCATGTATTCTTTTTCTGTAACTCCGGGGCACAGCACGTCTGTCTGTGGCTCCGTTTGTTTCCATCTGTCTGATAGAGAGAAGGTAGTCTGCTTTGGAGACGAGTGAAGCAAGGGTGCGGGTGCGAGTTGTGGACGGGTAGGGGGCGCGAGCTCATCTTTTTCTTCTTGTGGGAGCACCTGGACTTTCTCTTCTGATTCCAAGATGGGGAAGTGTAAGTCGCTGCATGTGTTTGGTCGCTTTGCTTGGTTTGTCTGAAGTGCGCCTGTGTGCAGGGAGTGTGGAACGGTGATCTGTGTTCTTTTGTTCACGTCTGTCTCTTGGTCATCCGTTGTTGGCCGAATAGAGCGTGAGTGCGTCGGTTTCTTTTGCTCTCTGATGCCGTGATGTGTCTGTTTCGTGGTACAATGTGCTTGTTGCTGGGAGGAGCAGTGTATTAGACTGACAAAGAGGGGAGTGGTCGGTCGGAGAGGCAAGTCAAGGTGAACCTTGGGACGCGTGGTGAGGGAGACCCGGATGTGATCTGAGGAGAAGGAGGGTGCTTCGGGAAAGGGTCTCTGAGAGCTTGTTTGCCTGATTTAGACGAGAAAGGGGAGAGTTAAGGGGGTGCATGGTTCCTCTTGGAAGTGGTGACGAGGAGGGCACTTCGAGACGGAGGAATGGGAGACGGGCTGTGGTGGGAGCGGGCGGTGTGAGGGAGAGGGGGGGGAGCGGTTCGGATGAGGTTTTCAAAGGAAAGGGAGGGCCTAGCTTGAAGTGGAGGGGTGGGGGTTGGGTTGGTGGAGGGGGGCGTTCGTCTGCTGATGTCCTTGTATGAAGCATCGTATGTGGTCTTCAGGAAGGTTCTGTGGTATGTCTGTGGGGCTGGGGATCGAAGAGAGAGAAGCGGAGAGCAAAAGTGGAAGACAAAAGAAGACCTCGGAAGAGAATGGAGGAGGAACTGGCGTGCCAGTCGTGACAACTGTTCAGCCTCCTCTCCTGTCTGTATTTGTGACCTGCGCCCTGTGCATCCTTCTTGCTGAAGAACTCTCTCACGTCGATCTCCTGTCACCGCTCCTGCCTGTCCCTCTGTTCTCTCGTTCGTGCAGTCCGTTTTTTGAATCTGATCAAGCCGGTCATGTGTGTGCTGCCGGAAGTGAGCGCACCGGACCGAAGGGTCAGTAAGGCAGGCAGCCAGGCAGTCAGCACGTCGAGCAATGAGACACTCTTGACAGTCAATCAGTCTGTCGGAGGGTTGCGCACTGGACAGATAGTGTTTCACTTGAGGACACCGGAGTGATCAGTCGTCTTTTGCTTGAGGGAAATCAAGAAGCAGAGTACTTACCAGGCAGGCAGTATCTTTCTCTTCGAGAGACAGCAGAAAGAAAGATGAGTGCTTAAGCAGCAGGCCGTGACTGTTCGCGTGGACGACAAGCGGCTCGCGGATGTCAAATCATCTGCTAGAGAGAGGAGCCCGTGGTCTCGCTTCACATTGATGAGTTGATTATTTCATTCAGTTGTATACTCGAACGGAGGAGGGTGTGAAGGGAGGAACTGAAGTCAATTCACGGGGTTTTTGTCCCGGGTCTTCTATCTCCTTCCTCCTTTCTGTCCCTGTTTTTTTTTTTCGTCTTCGATCTCCTTTTTCTGTTCTGTTTCTGTTTTTTCTTTCTCTCCTCTCTCCTTGTAGATTCCCTTCAAGGAGAAGATTCTGTGGACTTCCATCTCTCTTTTTGTCTTTTTGGTCTGCTGCCAAATTCCGATTTACGGCATCATGACCTCCAAGAGCGCGGACCCCTTCTATTGGATGCGCGTGATCCTCGCCTCCAACAGGTGGGGGGGCATGCGTGCGTGCGTGTGTGTGTGCGTGCGTGCGTGTGCGTGTGTGTGCATCTCTCTCTCTCTCTCTTTCTTTCTTTCTTTCTTTCTCTGTGTGTGTGTGTGTGTATATGTGTGTGCATCTCTCTCTCTGTCTCTCTCTCTCTCTTTCTTTCTGTGTGTGTGTGTGTGCATCTCTCTGTCTCTCTCTCTCTGTCTCTCTCTGTCTCTCTCTCTCTCTTTCTCTCTCTCTTTCGTTCTCTCTCTCTCTCTGTGTGTGTGTGTGTGTGTGTGTGTCCTCTTGGTGTCGAGTCGAGGTGGGGGAGGGGAGTGAGACTGTCTTGTCTAACTGACAAATACGTTTCTGTTTCTGTTTTCTTCTGACCCTCCGCTCCCTTGCAGACATCCGCTTGTCGGAAAAGGTATCGCTATGAAAGAGGTTTTGATGCGTCAAGGTAGAGCAGCCCAGAGAATCAATGCACACACACTCAGGAAGAAAAACAGTTGCTCCTTTCCACTGACTGAGTGACTGCAGAGGTACACTGATGGAGCTCGGTATCTCCCCCATCGTTACGAGTGGGATGGTCATGCAGCTGCTGGCGGGGTCCAAAATTATCGACGTCGATCAGTCTCTGAAAGAAGATAGAGCGCTCTTCAATGGGGCACAGAAACGTTCGTCAAATGTGTGTGGTGTATGGATGCGTGTGTGAAGATGAAGCAACAATGTGTTCATACCCGGACGTGTGTCTTGTGGTGATTTGTTCTCTCTGCCCCTTCCTGTCTCTCACAGACACGGCAATCACGCAGTTGCAACCCTCGTTTTGTTCTCATTTGATCCGGCCGCCAACACTCAGGAGTTCTCTTCGTTTACGTGTCCCTTTCCTGACCGCACCCCTCTTGACTTCTCTCCCCGTGTGTGTGTGTGTGTGTGTGTGTGCAGTTTTCGGAATGCTGATCACCATCGGAGAGGCGGTTGCCTATGTCATCTCTGGTGGGTCTGTGGGTAGTCATGATTTGGTTTCCCTTCTCTGGGTGCTTCGGAGATTCAACTTCCTAGTGCATGTGGGTCCTCCTCGCAATAAGCTTTTCTCCCTCACTACTCCAAATCCCGACAACAGCACGAAGATCCAAACGAACCCTTTCTGCTTGCTTCCTCCCTCTGTGTGTTTGTTTGTGTGGCCCTCAGGCATGTACGGAGACGTGAGCGAATTGGGAGTCGGTAACGCTATTCTGATCATTCTGCAGGTTTGTTTTTTTGTCTCTTTGTTTGTCCACTTGCGCTTTTGCTCTTTTGTTTGGTTTCCGGTTTGTCTGTTGCTGACTCAACGCGCTTCTCTCTCTCCCCCGTCTATGTATGTATGTATGCACCTGTCTAGACGGGTGCATTTGTGTTCTCTTCAGGCATTCCCTCCTTCCTCTACCTTGCAACTTTCTTCGGTCGTTCGTGCCTCGTTGCTTTTAAATATAATTTCGTCGAAGTCTCTGAGGGCGCTGTAACGCTGAGTGCTGACGTTTTTGTGCGATGATGGGTCTTTTTGTTTGGTGTGCAGCTGTTCTTCGCTGGTGTGATTGTGATCATCCTCGATGAGCTTCTTCAGAAGGGATACGGTCTCGGTTCAGGTCGGTGGGTGGGGGGTTGGTGTAGATTCAGTTTCTGCAGGTTTTCTTTCTTTTCTCTGTTTGGTGCACTTTGTTCTCTGTATCTCCCGATTTTCGTTCGAATCGAGTCAGACGGGTCTTCTTGTCTGGGGGTTCTGAAACATCTCTTCGCTGCCAAATGCGCTCTTCTTCCATTCTCTTTGCGCGGTTCCCGCTGTCAAAACCTCTTATGTTTTTACAGACATGTCTCTGTTGAGGAAGTCAAAGGGTTCAATGCTTTCATGCATCTCCTTCCTCCCCCACCTGTTGGAACCAAACTAACTGATGCATGCATGCGTGCAGGTATCTCCTTGTTCATTGCCACGAACATCTGCGAGTCGATTGTCTGGAAGGCCTTCTCTCCCACCACCATCAACACCGGTCGGTCTGTCACACAGGCAGAGAGACTGAAAGGGCCTCTCTCTCTGACCGTTTCTGTTCTAATGAGCGTAAATTCCTGTCCTTCGGCTTTGAAACGAAGAAACTTGGCGAAGGTGCTTTCCGTGTTGTTTCACAAACTTGAGCGGTGCTTTTTTTGATTGAATCTAAGTTTTCTTCCGATTCGTTTCTTTTTCCTTTCTGTGGACACTGTTGCAGGAAAGGGCACCGAGTTCGAGGGGGCAGTCATTGCTCTTGTGCACCTTCTCATCTCACGAAGCGACAAGACTCAGGCGTTGCGCGAAGCCTTCTTTCGGTCTGTCAGTTGGTCGGGAATGAATGAATGAACGAAGGAGCGAAGAAAGGACGGACGCCTGTCAGCCGATCTGTCATAGAGAAATGAATGGTAACCGATAGAGAGAGTCTGACCGCTGCCGTCTTCTTCCCTGCCTGTTCGCGTTTTCGGGCGTCGCTCGAAAAAGAGGAAAGAAAGAGGGGAGAGAAAGAAGGAAAGTCACATCATCTCGCCGTGCGGACCAAGAAGCCCGATCTGCCTCCCATATGTCCCCTCACACACAGGTCGAACGCCGCCAATGTGACGAATCTGCTGGCAACTGTGGTTGTCTTCCTCATCGTCATCTACTTCCAGGTCGGTTTTTCTGGTGATCAACCTTCCTGTTTCTGTTTCTGTTTTTGTACTACAGTGTGTGTCCAGTTGTTGTTGTGACGCAACGAAGAGAGGCAGAGAGGGAAGCAGAATCAAATCCTGTTCTACAGGCGCCCTCTCCATGTGTCTGGAAATAATGAAAATGAAGCGAATCACGCGCCTGCCTGTCCATGGCGGGTACAGCCAGGCCAAACAAGACACAAAAGACTCTTCGTCCATGGGGGACGACTGAGGCCCTTCTTTCTTTTGTCCGCTCTCTCCATCCGTCCTTTCGTGTGCGTCCGTTCCCCTGTCCTCTCTGCCTAGACAAACTGGCTGTCTGGCTGATAGCCCCGCTAGTGTTTTTTCATACCATGCGTGAATGTGAGATTGTCTTTCTCCGTGCCTGCCTGCAGGGTTTCCGCGTCGACCTTCCCGTGAAGTACCAGAAGATCAGGGGACAGCAGGGCTCCTACCCCATCAAACTCTTCTACACCAGCAACATCCCCATTATCCTGCAGGTAGGTAGGTGGGTGGGTGGGTGGGTGGACTGGTTGGTTGGTCTGAGTTGAAATTTCGTTTCGCAGAGGAGTGAGGCAACTTTCCCTTCTCTCTCCCTAGTTTCCTGCATGTGACACGAGAATGGGAAGAAAATGATAAGAGTATTAATGATAAGAGTGTTGAGGAATGAAAAAAGGAGACGAGACGACGAAGCGATCTCTTCGAACAATTCTTCCTCTTCCCCCGGTTTTCCTCGCTTCTCTCTCTCCCTCTCTCTCTCTTTTTGCAGACCGCCCTCGTGTCAAACCTGTACTTCTTCTCACAACTTCTCTACCGACGATTCAAGGCCAACATCTTGGTCAGTCAGTCGGCGAACCAGCCAGGTTGTAAAATCATAAAGCAGTGGTCGGCTGTACGTTCGTTCAGTCATGACCGGGTGAGACGACGGCCCGGTGCGTGTGTTCACTTCTTTCTTTCTTTCTCTTTTTCCGTTACCAATTCTCTGTCCCTGCTTCCTTCCTTCCTCCCTTTCTGCCTTCACTCTCTCTCCCCCTTCTCCTGACTCTCTCTGTTGAGTTTGCCTTTTCTCTTCTCTTGGTTGGAAGAAAGGAGGGAAGAAAGACCCGTATATTTGTGTATCAGCACGTCTCTTTGGTGTCTTTGAAGCGGGCGGGCCCTGGTTCTGCCACAGGATGTGCACACCTTAATTGATACTTCTTCATACGAAAGCCCCAAAACACCCATTCTGAAATGAGAAGAAGAAACTCGACTGAGAACACTTTCTTGAGAATGGGTACATTTCTGCAGGTCAACCTCCTCGGACAGTGGCAGGACATCGACATGGGGGGGCAGAGCATTCCGGTCGGAGGACTCGCGTATTACATCTCCCCGCCCCACTCTCTGTCCGATCTCGGTGAGTGAGTGCGTGCGTGCGTGAGTGAGGGCGTGCTAAGTGAGTGCGTGCGTGCGTGCGTGCATGAGTGAGTGAGTGAGTGAGTGAGTGAGATTGAGTGAGTGAGTGAGTGAGTGAGGGAATGGGGTTTGGGTTCGCTTTCTTTTCTATCCGTTTCTACACAGATACATAAGTGCGTGAATAAATGCACAGACCACCTCACGAAAAGACATATGCGTGCCTGCGTGCCTGGATGCAGTGGAGGATCCAGTTCATGCGTTCGTGTACATTCTCTTCGTGCTGATCTCCTGTGCCGTCTTCTCTAAGGTCAGCCAGTCAGTCAGTAATTTAATCAGGTTGAGAGGGGGTTCTGTGGTAGCTGCGTTGTCTCACTGGAGGTGGGGTACAGTCAGAGTGTCGTAATTCGTTTCTTCTTTTCTTGTTCTGCATCGGCGGTCATTTTGATCGTTTGTTCCTTCCTTCCTTCTGTATTTGAGCGAGAAAGCGACAGCGGCTGTAAGCATCATGTCTGTTGCGCTTCCTTTCTTCGTTTTGTTCATCGAAGGTGAAAAGAACAGGGAGTCTCGCAAAGGCAACTCTCTCTCTCTCTCTCTCTCTCTCTCTCTCCCTCCTTTGGTTTTGCTGCCTTCTTTTGCACAGGGGGTGTTTTTTCTTTTCTGTGCTTTTTTTCGTGAACCGTTCTAGAAAGATGTTTTCATATCAAGTGATACTACATGCATGCGTACTCTCCTCAACTCAAAGAGAGAGGAGAGTGTTATATATATTAATATTGATACTGATCTCTGTTTTGATTGATAATGCAGACCTGGATTGAAGTGTCTGGTTCCTCTGCCCGTGACGTCGCCAAGCAGTTGAGAGACCAGCAGATGGTCATGAAGGGATACAGAGACACATCCATCGTGCAGGTCGGTCAGGTTCGGTTGGCAGGTTTGTTTGTGCGGTCAGACTGCGAAGATGGAGACCTCTCAAGCGTGCCTCTGTCTGTCAATCTGTCAGTGGACAAGGGGACAAGGGGTGATTCAGGAAGAAAAACGAAAGAAAAGGAAACAAAGGGACGCACTGCGACGTCACGGACTGTTGAAGGAACAGCTGGCTGCCTTACCTGGAGTTGTTTCAAGGGGAAGGAAAACTCGGCTGACTGTTCGCACTTGTGTGTGTAGAGTGACGCGTCCGCTCGCACACTTGCTGTATACACACGCGTGGCCGGCAAGGAGAGACGGCGAAGTTGACTGGCGACTGCAGACAGAGAAAGTTCCATTCGAAAGAACAGTGGGCACACGAAAGTATTAAACAAAGTCGAGGTCGACGGGTTGTGTCCAGAGATACAGGCATTCATTCGCCCACTTGTTACTGGAAGAAAAGAGACGGAAGACCAAAAACTCGTGTCTGCAGGTGCTTAACCGGTACATCCCCACCGCCGCTGCTTTTGGCGGAATGTGCATCGGCGCTTTGACGATTGTTGCGGACTTCCTTGGAGCCATCGGAAGCGGGACAGGAATTCTCTTGGCAGTGACGATCATCTACCAGTACTTCGAGATCGTGTACAAGGAGAAGGAGCAGGGTGAGTGAGTGAATTTTTTGCTTCTTGTCCAGTTAGTCGGGGAAGACTTGTGGCTTTTCAGCCCATCAAAATTGATGGAAACTTTCGCGATTGGCTGCCGGTCAAGGAGCAGTCACTTTTCTTCTTCACTGATCACGACGGCGTTGATGACTCTCTCTCTCTGTGTGTGTGTGTGTGTGTGTGTGGTGTGAGTGTGTGTGTGTGTGAGTGAGTGTGTGTGAGCGAGTGCATTGATTGTGTGTCACTGCAGGCAACAGCCTGTTCTGAGGAGGACGATCTCCCTCCAAGGCTGGCTGTCTGTGTGAGGTCAACAATCACCAGATGGAAGGAGGGAGGGATCTTCTTGATTGATGGGCGGGGGGTGGGGGGTGAAGGAGGGGGGGGAGTGTTGTCAAAAGATGCATGGGGAGGATGGGCAGGCAGACAGAGAGGGAGACTGACTGGTCGACTGATCCTTCTTTCTCTCTCGGTTTCGCCCTGTCTCCCTTTCTGTCTCTGTTGTTGCTGTTTCCTTCCTTCCTTCCCGCTCCTCTGTCTCCCTTCGTCCATTGTGTCTTGAGTCCCTTTTTTAGGTGGATGGTATTGGTGGAGACAAACTCGGGAGGAAGAGTGAGGTGGGCTGATCCGTTGGCTCTCTTTCCTTCCTTCCTTCCTTCCTTTCTTTCTTTCTTTCTTTCTTTCTTTCTTTCTTTTCTTTCTTTCTTTCGTTCTTTCTTTCTTTTTTCTTTCTTTCTTTCTTTCTTTTCTTTCTTTCTTTCTTTCTTTCTTTCTTCTTTGCTCTTTTTTCTCCGGTGTGACATCGAGGTATACAGGCAGGCAGAGACTATCTCTCTGTCTCTGTCTGAAATCGTATGTAGTGGCCGGTGTGCCCTTCTGCTGCCTGGGAATTCCTTTCTGACCGACCGACCGACCGTCTCTGCTGTCATGTCGGCCTAATCAGGTCCATGCAAGCAGAGAGAGCGGAAGGGGGGTAAATGGATGGATAGGGTCAGACAGATCCGGAGGAACTGCTGGACGAATCTTGCTTGAGTGAGGGCAGAGAGGATCGAGGACTCAGACAGGGCTGCTCTCTGTTCCTCTGTTTCTCTCTCTTTCTCTCTCTATTTTATTCGACTCTTCGTTTTGGATGTTGTGTCCGGGACGGTAAAAACCTAATTCAAAAGAGGGGGGGGGAGGGGGGGGCATGAAGCGAAGCGGCGCTTCGTGCAGGAGGGTGTTTGGCTTTCTGGTTGTTCTGTGCAGCTTTGGCGAACGCTCAGACGGGGTTCGGTTTGGGGACTTGTTGGGTGTGGGGGAATGAGGGAGTGAGTGAGTGAGTGGCGTCGGGGAGGGTCAGGGAAGGCGGTTTAACCAATGAGGCGGATTCTGCAGAGCAGACAGGGCTCCGCTCTTTTGGGTCAATGCAATGGGGTGGGCGAGAGAGCAAAAGACTGGAGGATGCTTCTTCTGTGGGTCGGCTCACTGACTGATTGGGTTGGCTGTTGTCGAGAGAAGGAGGGGAATTAAGAGAGAGACTTGGGGCGGAAGGTGGTTTTTTCCGGTGCTCGGGGAGGGGTAAGGGTGTGAGTGATCTTCTGTGATGTCTGCACGAGTGGACGTTTTTTCTGATCCCAGAAATCTTGGTTCATGCTGTGTCCAGCGTTATCCAGCGTGGTAAATGGTTGGATAGATAAATCATAGATGAATGAGTGAACGATGTTGAATGCACAAATTAATACCAACTATTATTACCAAGTGATTGAAAAATGCTGACTGAGTGTGCTAACAGTGGAAGGCTTATGCCACTGTAGTGCCAAGGTCAACTTGGCTTCCACTGTGAGAAAGACTCCTCAATACGTGAAATTTACGGTAAAAATCAAAGTGGTGTCCAAATGTATGTCCAATTGATTGATTGATAGTTTAATATTTAAATTATTTAAAATTATGATTATTATTATAGTGCTAGGAAAAGGTTCATTCAGAAAAGGTTCAAATTTTAAAAAATGAACCTGTTTTAAACCTGGTGAACCTGTTTTAAAGTAGGTTTTAAACCTGTTTTCGAGGTTATGCGCGTACACGACCACTTGGACAAGCCTGGCTAGGCTTTCACTGCGGCGTGATACTGCCTGCACCGCCCGCGGCTTAAGACAAATATGAGGAGTGAGAGCTAGGTGTCTGGTAAGTAACCACAAGTTAATTTCTAAGTTAATTTCTTAAATGACAAGTTCATTGACAACTGTTTTTCCAGCTGTCTCTCTAGCTGTCTCTGCAGCTGTCTCAGTCTAGTATTGATGACAGTCACTGCGTTCTTTACCCTGGCCTGCCAGTGGGTAATTAATCGGGGTTAAACGGCGGCTGGGTAATCGGGTGACCTCCCTGAACCTAACTACCACTTAAAAGTTGAAGCCGCATTTTTGGATAAGCTTGAAAGTCTGTGCCGGCGGCACAGGCGCGGATCATTTACGGTGTTTTGAAAGCCAAGGCCGCATATCTGGATGGTGTCTTGACCGTGTACGCCGTAAGTATGAACGGTCTCTTGAAAAACGATGCCGCAGATAGAGATCATCTTGCATGATTATATTTTTTCAAGTGGCACTTAGGTTCAGGGAGGTTAATCGGGTAATCGGGGCCTGTACGTACTAGGGCCCGGCCGTAAAGGCGCCAACCTAGGGGCCGGGTTGGGCCAGGAAGCGCGCGCGCGGCAGGACCAAAGGGTAGATCGGGTTAACACATAATCATTCAATGCCATTCATTGCAGGGGGTCGAATTCATAGGTATAAAGAGTTGTTACACTTAGTTGATAATGACTTATAATGACTATATATGTGGTTGAGAAGATGATTACCTAGATGATTACTATATATAATAAACAATCAATGGTCTTGACCTCAGTGTAGAACAAGCATTGCCACCGCCCTCCCACCCCCAAACATTTGCGAATTGACCCCCAACTCCCGGGCCCCGATCTGCCTGCGTGCCCGCCTTTCTGGCTGATTACACGCTGCTGCTTGCCTGCATGCCACCAGATAGCCGGGTCTTCTCAGTCGCAGGCACTTCCTTAGAGAACTGCAGAACCTCACCCCTCTCTTTGACGGTCAGCCAGCTGCTGCCATTCAAAAAAGACAACACCGACAAATCGCATCTCTTTAATTTCTTCCAACCTGTTTGTTGATTCATCGATCGGGGGGCCATCAAGGGGTCCGTCCAAATCAATCAGTCGGCTGGTGTACATCTGAGTATGGAGAAAAAGAAAAGAAGCACCTTTCTCTTGCCTGCAGAGCCCGGACACACGGACAGACAGACACGAACGTCTCCCGGAAGACTCGCCAAGAGGAGAGGGGACAAGAGAGACGCCCACGTCTCCCCCCCTCCCCCCCCTTTTCCCCTCAAGACTCTGCCGTCGGAAGAGCAAACTTGATGCAGTCAGTTCCTTACGAGGTATCCATTGGAGCCGCACCTCCCTGCAAGAGCGAAATACCAACATGAAAAGTTTCATGACGTAATCACACCTTCTCATGGGCCCCAGCATGGATTTTATTTTCACCCTCCATCACTTTGCCCCAGGAGGCATCAACAGACAGCAGCGATACCTCTATGCTGGGCGACATGGAAGAGAGAGCGGGTTTCGTGTCCTTCTCTGCCTTCAAAAAGGCACACGGGACAGGAGGGAGAAAAAGAAAACACATGGAGAGAGAGAGCCTCCAACCAGATAGAGCTGCCTTCTCTCTCTCTCTCTCTCTCTCTCTAATCAAATGAGTCAGTCTACCGACCACTCCAGCGTCTTCTCTCTCTCTCTCTCTCTCTGTGTGTGTGTGTGTGTGTGTGTGTGTGTGTAAGAAAACATCCCTCCTTCAATCCTCTTCATCCATCCATCCATGCAGAGAAAGTTCCAGAAACCACACTGACTGAAGCCTCATTCTACCCGTTTCACATCACTCTATACAGTACTGCCTTCCTCACTTCTTCCCCGAAGAAGCAGCGTGCTGGACTCTCTGGCGTTATGGAGGTCCGCTTCCCTCTCTAGCCGTCCTCATCATGACTACATGGACAAAACCACATGAATGAATCTCAAAGCAGACCTCTTTCATACGGACGACAGGAGAACTCCGCTGAGGACTGACTGAAGATAAAGACAAACAGAAACTGACAGACAGAATTGATGGCTGACTGACTGACTGACTAACTGACTGACTGACTGACTGACTGACTGACCGAGTCTCCCTTGATCGCATCGAGTGCAGTCTGGAGGGAGGCCTCGTCCATCACTGCATTCATTCATTCGTTCATTCATTCATTGATCCATCCAATCCAATCTCATCTCATCTCATTTCGAACAATTCTGTTTGGATTGACACAACTCGTGCACAAACTCCCTCTCTCTCTCGTGCGCGCGCATGCACACACACACACACACGCACAGAGAGAGAGAGAGAGAAGAGAGAGAGAGAGAGAGACCGTGGAAGGAATCAGCAGAAGAAAAGAAAAAGAGTGAGGCTGCCCGTGAGAACTTCAGCAAGGAAGTGAAAGCATTGATCTGCCTATCTACCATCTCATCCTTGCCTATCACGCTGGGTCCCTTCGAACAGGCCCCCCAATGCGGATGGAAGGAAAGACACAAGCAATACCTATGGCTTGGGGGGGAAGAAAGAAGACACAGCGAAAGAGACGGATGGGAATTCAACGAAATAAAGGAATCAAATGACTGACTGTAAAATGGACAGTCCTTCCCGACGATCCCAAGCGAAACGTTCTTCACCGAAAGCCTGCACGCACACACGCATGCTATGTATGTCTCCACACATGCAGGGGGGGAATCGGGGGGGCGGCGAGAGAATTCAGACGTTCGTTCGTTGGCAGGAAAGAAAGGAATAGTTGGTGGGAAGTGCAGAGAGAGAGAGAGAGAGAGAGAGAGAGCCGAGAAGGATTTCGTGGAAGGAACACGGGGAGGCCCAGAAAAGAAAAGAACAGAAAATATGTCACGAACCTTACCCATCAGGTCGACAATCCTTCTGTTTGTTTTAATCCCCGCCCACCCCTTCAGTCCTTCCAACCCCCCCCCCCCACGCATATCTGTTTGTCTGACGCCCGCCCGTTTCAGACTTCATTTCTTCTTCCTTTACGCGCCTGGCTTCCTTCCTTTTCTCTGGGCGCGGTTGAGAAAACCAAACATCGGTTTTGATATCGTTTTTTCGTTGCTTTGCGCGAAGGAAAGGGAAACGGTGGGCCGTTTTTTCTTCTCGGCAGCCCCCTTGCCTGTGTGTGACTGTGCAACTCTGTCTCTACCCTCCTGCCTGCCCATGTGGTCGTTTCGGGTGCTTTCGCGTACCTCCTCGCCTGGCTGACTGACTGACTCTGTGTCTGCAGTGCAGGAGGCCGCGAGTGCTTTGAGAATGTGGGAGGTCGCCTCCTCGACAGTGACTGCAAGCGCGCAGAGGGGGGGAGGGGGGGAAGGCACGAGAGTGAATGAATGAATGAATGAATGAATGAATGAACGAATTAATGGATGAAAAATAAAGCGAGAGAGAGAGAGAGATTGTAAGCAAGACGGCGAACAAGGGACATCCATGATCCTCAGCCGGGAACACAAAGTGACCGTCAGATCGGGGATAGAAAAGAAAAGAAACGCACACACATGGATGTAAAGTTGACCCACCAAGTTGAGGACTCTCTCGGCCCCTTTCACGTTTCATATTTCCAGTCTCACTCCATGTTAAGATGAGACGACGATTCTCGTTCGCTTGCTCGCTGGAAACTCCTTTCTTGTCTTTCGATTGAAAAATAGACAAACAACCAAACAAACAGTGTCTCTCACACAATGACAGATTGCATCACTTCGCCTTTCTCATGCCTTGTCGTCCTCGTCTCAGCTCTCGGACCTTTCGTAGAGAGAACGGGGAACGGAAAAAAGGGGAAAAAGAAAAGAAAATAAGAGGCTGGCTCACCGTCATCGAAAGTCTGAAAGTGCTTTTCAAGATACGTCCGTGCAGATTGAGACCTTCCGCCGAGAGCCATGGCCTGAAAAAAAAAAAGGAAAAAATCATGTGGACGTATGTATGCACGCTGATGCAGAATCAAAATATGAGAGCACTTGATCAGCACAGAAGACAGGCGGGTCGCTGCAAAGTGACTGACACCTTCCACGGAGGGCAACAGGCTGAAGGGGAAGGGGGGAAAAGTTACTTGACACACACTCAAGAACGCAGCATCCAAACAGATTAGCCAGCGGGAAAAAAAAGATGCAAAGAAAACAGAGAGAGCTCCAAGCAGGACAGAGAGGACGAAAGTGAGTCCTCACACATTCCTTTCTACAAATGCATAGACCCAGTGGTCACTTCTGCAGTCGTTCGCGATGCCTCCCTGCCTGCCTATCTCTCTGATATGCAAACCCACAACCGACCGACCGTGTATTCGAAGTAGTTCCCTCCGCCTGCCTATCTCTCTGATATGCAAACCCACAACCGACCGACCGTGTATTCGAAGTAGTTCCCTCGGCCTGCCTATCTCTCTGATATGCAAACCCACAACCGACCGACCGTGTATTCGAAGAAGTTCCCCGAGGGACAGGTCTCGTAAATATGAGGTCCCAGGTTCTGCAACGGAAGGGGCAAGCGAGTAAGCAAAACAAGGCAGGGAAGAGGATTGTGAAGATAAGAAAATCAGGAAGAGGGCAGACAGTAACAACCGCGTGGGTGGGCAATCGAACGAACCATCAGCTGATGGAAAGGAAAGGGAAAGGGAAAAAGTAGACAGGGCAGACAGATGGGAGGCCGGAAAGGAGGGAAGAAAGGAAAGGAGGCCAAAACGCGTCAAAGAAGTGCTGCGGAAAAAAGAGAGAAACGAACGAACGGAAGGAAGGAAGAAAGAAAGAAACAGACTACCCACATCCACTCCCGCCACGAGAAGGCCCACACCGAACGGCCTTTTGGAGGCTCTTTGGGTGTTGATTTGAGACTCTGCATGCACAAAAGTACTCACATGTGTGTTTGTACATCAGTGACTGCGCAAACGAAGTCATCGATACATGTACGTGTGCATGGAGGGAGGCTCTGTGCGAGCCGGTCTGAGAGCTGCAGGACGCCCTTTCCCCTCCCCTCCCCCCCCCGCACAGACTGTCACAGTTCCTCATGTTGCTGCGAGGAAACATCAGAAGCTGTTGAAAGAGAAAGAGAAAGAGGGGGTGGTCTAGCTGTCTTGTCTCTTTCTTTCTCCCTGTGGACGGACGTTGTAGAAGACATCAACACATGATGCAGTCTGCTTCGTCTGCGGGGCTGGGCAGAGCGAAGAGTGAACAAACAGAACGACCACTCAGGCAAAGTGACAGGGACCCAGCCCTTTTCAAAGTTCTCTCGAGACAGCGAGAGAGGACGTATAGGCCTCTTCAGGCTCTTTCGCGTGATCTCTTGAAGCTACAATGACGGAAGGAAGCGCGAGGGAAACCGACTCACTGTTGCCAATAAGAGCCACCAACCGCCCCGCGCTCAGAGGTGCTTGATGAGAGTATTTGTGTCTCATGCACTCATTGCGCATGAAGGTCGACAGAACGCCTGCAGGGCAGGGAGGGAGGGTAGCTTTGGAACTTTTTGTCAGGGAAGAGAAAGAAAGCACGAAGAACTGAATGCACAGATGGACGCCACGAGGGATTAAATCTTTCGTGTAATTCTT
The DNA here is from genome assembly GCA_018398765.1 of Chromera velia. Classification (NCBI taxonomy): domain Eukaryota; family Chromeraceae; genus Chromera; species Chromera velia. The sequence continues at coordinate 18,453 of JAHBMJ010000433.1, read as the reverse complement.
CTGCAAATTGGACTAGATAGGTGCAGACCCGAACAAACAAACAAAGACTCGGTTGTTCCAGATGATGCAGAAGGAAAAGGAGCAGTCCGGCAGAGGAAAGGACTAAAGGAAATTGGGGACGGTGGAATGCGGATGGAGACGGCGGGAGAGGAAAAAACGCAAGTTGGGAAGCGGGCTAGCTGGGAACTAAGTGGAAGAAAGGTAGGAAGGATACGAGACCGCTGCTTTTCTTCGAAGGTCACGTGGAGCGAAAAGCTTCAATAGATGATCTCATTTTTCTGCCCGGCCTCGAGACCTCCAGAATCGCTACTATACCATACCATACCGCCACCCAGACCATGGCAGAAAAGAAAATTAAGACAAAGAGGAGGCTGACTGACTGACTGACGTGCATCGGCGTTCAAACCCGAAATCGCAATTCCCATGTGGTCATCGATCTTGAAGAGCTTTTGTTGAGGCATTGCAAGCTGGGAGGTCGAGCGATTGAAACTACAGATGAACTGCAGAAAGGGAGTGAGTGAGTGAGTGCCTCGGGCAATTAAAGAAAGAACCAGAGGCAGGGGAGGGGAGAATCAGCTGAGAGTTTGTTTGTTTCTGGTCTGCTTCATCTGAGACGAAAGGCACTAAAAAGGCTTAAGCCCTCGGGGAATCTCATGACGAAGACTGCGTCGTGACGCACGCATGACCGAAAAGGAGGGCGGGAGTTCAATCAAACACTGGTAGAAGGAAGGAGATGAGAGAGAGACCTCTCCGCCCTTCGTCAAATGCCTCTCTCTCTCTTTGGCCGAATAAATGAATTGCTTGGCTGGCTGGTAGTTGAGCACGAGTGCTACATACGTAGTGGTAGAAAAGAGGTACAGAGAAAAAAGGGATTTGCAAAGTGAAAAGGAACTGGGGAGACCGACAGAAAGGGAGACAGCAAGCGGGAGTGGAGACGGGTGGGGCGGAGAAATTCCGGAGCACCCTAGATGCCAATGCGGGAAGAGTACACTGTCTTCATTTTAAGTGGCTGTATCGGAGCACCTGACTGACTGCGTGCGTCTTTGTCCTGAGGCCAACGATGCATGTCCCCTGCTTGACTGCTTCCATGGCATACTCGATCTGGAAGATCCGCCCTTGTGGACTCCAGGTGATGCAGTCCGTGTCGTATTGATTTCGGTACATCTTTTCTTCTTTTAGTCCGCTTCTCCTTCTTCGTTCTTCGGGGCTGGCCCTGTCAGCTAGACAGAGAGCAGAGGAACTTTACCGGAATCCTCACCCTTTTTTTGCTCGGTGTGACACAAAGTGATAGAGAGGCAGTGAAAGAAGACAGGAGAGCTTGTCTTTCAACAAGACGATTGACTATCCAAATGGAGCCAGGAGGCAAGGAAACCAAAAGGGCTTGTCAACGTTGGGCCTGAAACAAATTTATATATACCTCTTTGGTACATCTGAAAAGGAATCAATTATGAGCAGATTCCGGGCGCATCCACCTAGCTGGCTGCATCCCGCGAAAGTCTGAAAGGTTTCACATGGTTTCACTGAATTTTTTGCGAGACGGCAGTCTGAATTTGATGTGGCACGATGTGGATCGATGTGCATGGCGGCCGGCTCGCACGGGAGGACTTCACACGCTTTCCGGGGCCACGCTGATGCGCGTGCGTCAATCATTGGTGAAAATGCATGCTTGCGACTGACCTTTTTCTGTTTTTTCCCTGGAGACCAGTGTGGCGGCGACTTTGATAGTATAGCTGGACCAATCAGATGCATGACGTGAAGTCGGAGGCCATGCTATTCATGTCTATCTGGTGGTTCACCTGGAATGAGAATCAATCGACACTGAAGACTTAATTGTGAGGTGAAACACTGTCTGAAAAATGTATCACCCTCAGGTGCTTTCCGTGATTTTAATTGTCCAAACCAAAAGAGGTTTCAAATTGAAGCATCCCCGAACGAAAGCTTACTCCAAGCAGAACTAAAGTCCGATGAAATTTGTTCAAGCTGTGCTTTTCTACCTTACAAATACAGCTTGCAAGAGTTGGTTGAGACCCGCGGAAGCGGTCACCATTCTTGGTGGACAAGAGCACACTACAGTCGTGGACGGAAGCGGAAATGTGTCAGTCGGAGTGTCGGACAGTGAGTGAGCCAATATATATATGAAGTGGCGGGGTCCATAAGAGGAGAGATTTCGCCAGTGCATACAGAAGTGGGAGAAAAGGCGGGTGCGCAAATTTATGATGGATGGGGCGAGGCTCTTCGACTGAGTTACTGTTTGGAGCGCGGTTTGACTGACCTTTTGATGAACAAACCAGAAGACCGAAATATGCAGTGAGGCTAGCTGTCGGAGGGACTATGACGTAGAAAGACAGGAATGCAAACAGGGACGAAGAGGCACTCGATCGATGCATTGAAGGAATGTGGAGAGGACATGCAGGATGTCTGAACTCGAAATGTGGTGACAGAGAAGCGGAAAAGGTGCCAGATCTATCAAGAAGCTAGAAAGGCACAGCGGCGCCCCTTATTCTCTCTCACGTGTGTGTGTGTGTGTGTGTGTGTGTGTGTGTGTGTGTGTGTGTGTGTGTGTGTGTGTGCAGGCTCGCAGCGGGTTCCAACCAATTCGGTCAGTTGGGACTTGGGGACAACACAGACCGGTCTCAGTTCACTCTCCTCCCCTCTGTGAGTAGTATTGTGAGTGGATGCGCGTACTTCCACACGGTGCTGGTGAATTCGACGGGGGCCGCGCTGGTCGTTGGTCAAAATGACTACGGCCAACTGGGCTTGGGTGACTCCACAGACAGAAACGCTTTGGAGAATCTCAGCAACAGCTCCCCCCTCTCTGGGGAGTCAGTTGTCGGAGCTGCGTGTGGGAAGTACTCGACACTGATGTGGACTTCTTCCGGGAAACTTTTCGCTTGGGGCGACGGGCAGTACGGTCAGGATTTTTCTTTTTGTTTTGTGCGAGATAGCTAGAGGGATATGCAAACAAGTTGAAGCAGACAGGAAGTTTGACATTCATTGGTTGTTCATTGTCATGAAACCAGAAACGTCCGCCATCCGTATCTTCTCTGTGAGCTGCATTTCTTTTTTCATTCACTTCAAATTTGAAATGCAGGATCTCTTGGCAATGGGCCCTTCTTTCCGTTGAATCGCTATTTCAGTTTCACCCAGAGCAGATGCAGCAAAAACAGTTGACTTATTGTCTTTCCTAGTATGTGCGTTCCTTTGTCCCTACCTGCTGCGGCTTTCCTCCCGCCCGCCCCCGCGGGTCTCCCTTTTTGTCTTTGTGTTTTTTTTCTGTGTGTCTCTTAATAATTTATGCCTCTCTGTCCCCTCTCTCTCTCTCTCTCTCTTTCTTCTTTTATTTCTGTCTCTCTCTCTTTCTCTTTCTCTCTCTCTCTCTCTCTCTCTCTCTCTCTTTCTCTCTCCCTCTTTCTCTCATTCTCTCTCCCTCTTTCTCTCATTCTCTTTCTTTTTCACTCTCTTTCTCTCTGCACCCCCTCCCCCTCGCTCTCTGTGTGTGCCCATCTCCCTATCCGAATGTTTAAATGAATTTCTCTCATCTCTCCGTGCGGCTCTCTCCCTTCATTGACTGGACCCGTCACTTTCTTCTATTGCCGTCGATCCTGAGAAACCGACACCGCGACTGCAGGCCGACTGGGTCAGTCTTCTCCTTCTTCTTCTTCTTCTTCTTCTTCTTTTACGCCCCCCGCGCTTGGGCTTGTTTCCCTCTTTCCCCC
>JAHBMJ010000433.1:0-14719 GCA_018398765.1 Chromera velia | reverse complement strand
TCTCTCTCTGTGTATGTGTGTGTTCATGTCTCTGTGTGCGTGTTTGCATGTATTCATGTGTGCGTACAGAGCTGTTTTCCCTCTCTCCCTTTGACACTCCGTCCGGCTCATGTGTCTTCCTTTTTGTCTCTACCGTTTCCGTATTTTCTGTACTTGTCTCGTTCGTGTCTGTCTGTCTGTCTGTCTGTCTGTCTGNTCTGTCTGTCTGTCTGTCTGTCTGTCTGATATAGTCTGTCTGTCTGATATAGTCTGTCTGTCTGATATAGTCTGTCTGTCTCTCTGTCTGTCTCTCTGTCTGTCTGTCTGTCTGTGTCTGTCTGTCTGTCTGTCTGCTTGTCTGTCTGTCTGTCTGTCTGTCTGTCTGTCTGTCTCTCTGTCTGTCTCTCTGTCTGTCTGTCTGTCTGTCTGTCTGTCTGATATAGTCTGTCTGTCTGATATAGTCTGTCTGTCTTTTTGTTCCAGTATCTCTCTCGCTTTTTGTTTGTTTGTCTCTCTCATTTTCTCTCGGACTGGCGAAACCTATTCTGCTGAAGACGAAAGCCTTCACCCGAAAAGAAGGAAAGCACTCAAACTTTCATATGACCTTCCCTCCTGTCTTCTCTTCCCGGTGTGCCCGCAGGTCTCGGGAGTACTTCAGACTTTAACACTCCCCAAGAAGTATCCTCTCTGAACACAGAAACGGTAGTGGGGGCCGCAACGGACGAGGACTCAAGCCTCGCGTGGACCTCCGACGGGAAACTGTTCAGCTGGGGACGGAACGACCGAGGGCAGCTCGGTCTGGGACACACTTCACAAATGTCAACTCCATCGCAGGTTTGTGAGTCAGGGCAGCCCATTGGAAGGACATCTGCATGTACAGAAAAGTGCCTTGACGGCGAGCTCCAGCTGGATGCAAGAACGTTCCAGCTACAAAAGGAGAACACAGACACAGAAGTGCTCTTCGTTCGCGTGCACTTTCACGCATCTGTTTGAACCAGGTATAATACCTGCTTGAATCTGTCTATACGCACAAGTAAGTGCACACTGATTATTTTTTTGTGAGGGTGATGTGCAGGTGACAGTCTCGGGTGAGACCATCAAGTCTGCTTCCTCGGGGTCCCACCACAGCATCTTCGTGACCAACAGCGGGAAGCTGTACTCGATGGGGGCCAATTTTGACGGTCGGCTGGGGACGTCTGCCTCGGGTTCCACCCAGTCTTCTCCTTTGCTCATCATCTCATCGGGAGTCGCGACGGCATTTGCAGGTCGGTCTGGTTGCCTTCGTTTCTGTATGACGTCAGAAGAGAATGAAAAAAGCAGTCAAATTTCATGGGTTTTCATAAGTGCTCGTGGCATGGTTCATAAAGTGTTGAAGCAAACGACAATGATGTCATTTGAGGACGTAGAGCGACAGTGCTTGGTTGAGCTTATGAGTGTGAGAGAACCCAGCTTCTCCCCCTTTTTGAGTTTTCTTCAGATGTATTCACATTTCGCCCTCGCCAGAGCAAAGAGGGCTGAAACCCTCAGTCAGCAAGACCGCCATTCTGCTCCCTTTCTCACGTAGCTGCCTGCAAGGGCTGTTTCTGCTCTTTACCACGCATCTCCATCTTGCCTTCCTGTCTGTCTGTCTGTCTGTCTGGTCTGTCTTTTTGTATTCAGCGGATGATTCGAATGTCGTTCTGATGTCCGACGGGAGTGTGATGGTGTTCGGCGACAACGAAATAGGGAATATGGGGACAGGCGACACAAACGATGTGGCCACACCGACACAATATCCTGGGATTCCTTCAGGCGCTGCCAATGTCTGTCTGTCTGTCTGTCTGTCTGTCGGTACGCATACATGTGGTTTTCTTGCATTCTTCCATCTGTCTCTCTGTCTCTCTCTCTGTTGGCATGCGCTCTTCGTCCTTCCTTTCATGAATCCATCTGTCCTCCCATCTTTCGCGACGTTCCCTTATCCACAATCCGCCCGCCCACCCTTGTTCCCCTTTCCTTTGTGTTCTCCTTGCCCGTTTCTGCCGCGGCAGTCATTTGAGAGAGAGAGAGCGGATGCTGGTCATTTATCGGGCTGTCAAGCGTCTTTTCATTCTCTGTCGTGTCTGCAATTGATCGATCAGGTTGCCATTGGCCCTCTGACTCTTTTCGTCGAACTCAACAACGGCACAATCTTGGTGTCCGGGCAAAACTCACACGGGGAGCTCGGAATGGCCCCAAGTGCTGCAGTCAAGTCGCCAGTTGTGTTTTCGACAGGTCAGTCAGGATGCTGATCTGCTTTCTTTGGGGACGACTGAGGATCGTCTTTGTTTTGCCTCATGCAATTCATCCCAAACGCTTTCATGACCAAAGCGACGCGCATGCGCGGACGAAAAAACTTCGCAGAATGGCTGAGGTCTGTTCAGATGAAGTGGAGCTTCGTTCAAGAAAGGCGGGTGCCCGTGCAAGGAGGGGAACGACAGCAGCCTCACACTACGCATTCAGAACCGACGACCTTCTTCATGCCAGAGCCATGCAGATCTGACGTACATCTTCTTTCATCCGTGCCCCTTCACTGATTCTCCACTGCATGCGCTGCATACCTGCAGACCCGGACGAGTGTGCAACTTCAGTGCACGACTGCAGCACCGACGGTTCCTGCACAAACACAGACGGCAGCTTCACTTGCTCCTGCAATAGCGGTTTCACAGGCAATGGGGTCAACTGCGCAGGTCATTCAATTCAAACAACTAAAATACACATCCATGTACGCATCAATTTGGCGTCATATGAGGTATGCATGCGAAAGTCCGTTGGGGCCCTTTGCGGCTTTTTTCAGTTGAATACAGTCGGACGGATGCGAGGCAGACTGAATCAGCCAGTAACGCTGTTTGAGGCATTTCTTCTACATATTTGGACCTCGTTTTCAATGGAGAATGCCGTCTGCTCCTTTGTTTTTTCTCGGCCGTCTATCGCCGTGTGTTTGTATTGTCTGTCTCCTCCTGCATTTGACCTTCCGTCCAGATATCGATGAGTGCTTGACATCAGTGGACGACTGCCACGTCGAGGCGACATGCACAAACAGTGCTGGAAGCTTCACGTGTGCCTGCAACACCGGATTCTCTGGGGCAGGGGGCGTGACTTGCTCAGGTGGGATGCTTTTTCCGTGCATAAGGGTCTGATTCTGTTCTTTATTCTCTGGAAAGCGGCAAATGAGCGGCGCATTTTGGCAAAAAATTAAGTCACAAGCTCGGACAGCATGCTAGTAAATATCGATATCATATCAATGAGCAATGTCAAATGCGTTTCTTTGTCTGCATTTTGTTTCAATGAACATCATTGGTCTTTCCCTGGGGCCGCTCACAGGTTCCTCTCTTACCTTTTCCACCCTCGGTGCCCCCTCGTCGCTTGCAGACATCGACGAGTGCGGAACGTCGGTGCACAACTGCCACACAGACGGGACGTGCACAAACACAGCTGGGAGTTTCACTTGTGCGTGCAACGGAGGATACACTGGAACTGGCCTGGCTTGCTCAGGTACGTGAATGAATGTACTCCAAAGACCTTTGAGCCGACGGACCCGGCCGTCAGTGAGACACGCACGCAACGCAACTGCCTCTTCTCCGTTCCGCCAATGTTTCGTGAGGCTAAGCGATAGGCTTTCTGTAGTTCACGAGGTGAAAGCGGCATCCCTGAAAGATCTTTTGCCCGTTGATGCGCCTGCAGATATCGACGAGTGTGGGACGGCAACCGACAACTGCAATGCCCTCGCTACGTGCACAAACACCGGAGGCAGCTTCACGTGCGCATGCAACAACGGGTATTCTGGAGACGGTCTGACTTGTTCAGGTGGGTCGTAGATTTGCCGTTTGGCCTTTTGCTTTCTTTTTGGGAGATCACGTGTTCAACAGAATGTCACCTTTGGTTCCCTGCAATGTGCCGATCAAAGCTGTAGAAGCAAGTGCGCCGCTGTGCGTGGGATTTGTCCTTTGAAGCTTTATATCCGAACAAAAGCAGAACCGAACCGTCTCCTTCATGTACGGCGCTTGCAGACATCGACGAGTGCGGAACTTCAGTCCATGACTGTCACACAGACGGGACGTGCACAAACACGGCTGGAAGTTTCACTTGTGCGTGCAACGGAGGTTACACCGGAACTGGCCTGGCTTGCTCTGGTATGTAATTGGGCATCTTAAGCAGAATATCTGAACTAGCATCTGAACTTGCCACAAACCCATGGCAGCATTGCGAGGGGATGAACACGTTTGGTGCTAGGTCTCCTCACTTGAAACGGTAAGAGTGAACACTCTGAAAGGTCTCCTGCCCGTTGACGCGCTTGCAGATATCGACGAGTGTGGGACGGCAACCGACAACTGCAATGCCCTCGCTACGTGCACAAACACCGGAGGCAGCTTCACGTGCGCATGCAACAACGGGTATTCTGGAGACGGTCTGACTTGTTCAGGTGGGTCGGAAGATTGGTTGGTTGGTCGTCTGTTTGATTTGTCTATCGTTTCTTTTCTTGTTTTGTGTCTGTTGTCTTCTTCAGTGCAGTGATTGTTCGAAAGTCAAACTTCATTTTTGATGCCCTCGAAAATGTCTATTGAATTTTTCTGCAGGAATTAGAGTGCTAGTGAGGGGCCTTTTCCCCGTTCAGTCGTTTGGTTTTTTGTATCAAAATCCAACCAGAAACGATCTGTGTCTTCTGTACGTCGTGCGTCTTGCAGACATCGACGAGTGCGGAACGTCGGTGCACAACTGCCACACAGACGGGACGTGCACGAACACAGCTGGAAGTTTCACTTGTGCGTGCAACGCAGGATACACTGGAACTGGCCTGGCGTGCTCTGGTTGGCCTGCAGCTCTTGCTTCTCCAGTCTTGAGTCGATCTCAAAACAGATCTTATGCCCCTCAAGTGCTTCGTGTCCAGCCGCTTGCTTAAGCAGAAGCGAAAAAATTCTTCCCCTCTTTCCCCCTAGCTCTACACTTCCTCTTAATTCCTGTGGTGTATGAATGCAGACGTTGATGAATGTGCAATCAGCTTCGACAACTGCCATGCCAACGCGACGTGTGCCAACTCTGCGGGCAGCTTCGGTTGTTCCTGCAACACTGGGTTCTCTGGAGACGGCGTCAGCTGTGCAGGTGCGCGGGGCCGCCAAATTTGGAAAGGAAAAAGAAACAACAAAACGCGAGCTTTCAGCTGGATGGGCTCATAGGGGCGAAAAAGAAGAAAGACATTTCCCAACAAAACGCAGTGCGTTGCACATTGTGACGTGTTTTGCGTTGGGAAGCAATTCTTACACCACTGGAGGCAGATCTAATGCTACGCAGGATGCTTTGAGGATCGGCTGGCGTTTTCTCTGCATGTCAACAGCGGCTGTGATTCTTGCCGCATATTCCTGTCACTCGTGACGGCGCGGTTGTTCGCAGTCGGTTGTTCTCCAACAAATTTAAATTTCTAGAACGTTGACGCATGCTTCCCTCCCCATCCCGCACCTCTCCTTTGGTCAATCACTGACATGATCGACGTACTCTGACGTGCAGACCAGGATGAGTGTTCCCTGAGCACCCACAATTGTGACTCTCTGGGCACGTGCACGAACTCCGATGGGTCCTTTGCCTGCGCCTGTAACACGGGGTACTCTGGGGACGGCATTTCGACTTGCACAGGTAGGTGTCTGCAGCGCTTCGAGCTTCTCTGTGTAGGGTTTTGAAAAGATGAAGCCGAAAAAAGACCGTGATTGGCTATGGCAGTTCCTTCACATAGCACATCAATCATCGCGGTCCGTTGTGCAGCCTCCTTTTTGGCGAAATCCCCCCTTTTTAGCTGTTTCTTTGTGATGGCAGAAGTCAATGAAGTTAAAAGAAACAGAAATAGATTCTTTGATCCTTCGATCCTCATATTTTTGTCCACTCACATCTGCAGACTTGGACGAGTGTACCCTCAACACTCACAACTGTCACGCTGAGGCAACTTGTTCCAACACAGGGGGGAGCTTCTCCTGCTCTTGCACCTCTCCACTAACTGGCAGCGGGGTCGTCTGTGAAGGTGGGACACATTTGCAGCGAGAGAGCACGAAAGCACGAAAGCACGAAAGAAAGAAAGAAAGAAAGAAAGAAAGAAAGGAAGAAAGAAAGAAAGAAAGAAAGAAAAAAAGAAAGAGAGAATGAAAGAAAGAGAGAGAGAGAGAGGCATGCAGTCAAACAGACAATATGACTCGTCTTTCTTCTTTGTTCTTTAACTTCACGGTGATATGACCCCCTTTGGATGGACACTCCAGATTGAAGATCCATCGAACCCTGCATACCCATTCAGGTCCCTCCCTCACTTCTTCCTCTCAAGCTGTATGCTCCCTCTCCCTCTTTTCCGGCTGTGTGTTCCCTCTTGCAGAACCTCAACTCTTTGAGGTCAGCCGCAAACGAACAATTAAGGAGAGGCGGCCTCCTCGTTTCGCTTTCCGGCTAGTGTCGTCCTGCCATTCCCTCTTTTGACTTTTCCGTCTTCAGTTTTTTGCGTCGTTTTCCTCGTGCCTTCACCAATCAATCTCCTGTCCTTTGCTCTTGTCATTCAATAATCTGGGACAACGCCGACAACGGACCTCGTGAGTCTGTAGTCGCTGCGCAGATGAACCTGGTTGTCAACTGGGGTGTGCCGGTCAATACCTACACACATAGACAACCACACACACACTCACATGCACACACACACACACACACACACACACACACAATGGAATGTCCACATGTATGCAGGTACGGGAGATCTGCAATGCCACTTCGAGCGCCGAGCAGATCAGGGAGAGTTACAATGCGGAGAAAAGTCGGATCGCAGAGAATTCGGTGCGCTCTTGCATGGACAGAGAGAGAGACAGAGAGAGGGAGAGGACCTTACACCGGCCGGCATTTGCCGACTGGCTCTGCGCGTATTCTCTCTCTTTCCTTTGAAGCAGTGCAGTCACAGAGAAGTTGGCAGTCGCGAAAAACATTTTATAACTACAGTGCCGGGGCGAGTCGCCCTTCTGACTTTTCGACTGTTACGCTTACTTCTTTTTGTCGTGTCGATGGATGCGCAGTTCTTTCTGTGTTTGATATGTGGAGAGCTGCCGAATGCTTCATGTGTGTTTCTGGCTGTATTGCATGACCTGTCCGAACAACTGCTCGCTCATGCAGGCCCGAGAGCTGGCGTTTGAAATTCTGGACTCCAAGCTGGAGGTGTGCCTCTCTCTCCTGACGCCTGCTTCCCAACTGGAGGCCGTCTCCTCGATCCTCTTAGACAACCTCCAGGGAACCTCGTCGTTTCCTGTCAGTCCGTTTGCCACTTAGTCTGCCAATCAATGGATTCTCTCTGCTTCGGACGGTTTCCCTGCTTTCGATTTGACTTGGTTGTCAAAGCCTTTTCAGCTCATCATTTATTTCCTGGGAACAGTGCTCATGTTTTTGTCTCCTTTTCCTTGCGAGAGTTGCTCCATCACATCTGACTCTCAATATTGCCGCCGCACAGCAGCTGCAGCTGCAGTGCATATTGATGTGGTATTATCGCCGTCTCTGCTGCTTACATACATGCAGGAATCTGACGCTGAGGTGATTGCACTTCTCGATTCTTTCGATTTCCTTAGTCAGTCGGCCAGTCTCTCTCTCTCTCTCTCTCTCTCTCTCTCTCTCTTTCTTTCTTTCGCGCGCGCACGTTTCCTTCTCTCCTTGTCCTTCCGCTCGTCAATCCACCTCGCGTCGGCGCATTCTTCCGAATTCCCGCAGCGGCCCTCACCGTACTCGGTCTGAGATCTCAAGTGTGTCAGCATGAACTTTCCTGCCAACTCGGTTCCCTTCCCTCCAGGGGACACCTGCATGCAGACTGAATTAAATCGTCGGTTCAGATTGTCGCGTCCCCTCTTCGACATGCAGTGCACCTTCTTTGACTGGGCGTTCATGATCGTTCTGCATGCATGCAGCGGATCTGATTGCGGAGCTGTCCGAGTCCGGAGGCGAGGTTTCTCTGGAAAATTCCGATCCCTCTGGTCTGATGCTGCACATCTCCGTGTACGGGCCGGACTACACTTCCATGAGCGCACAGACGGGTTCGGTGTCGGTCAACCTTGTCATGAACAGTGCGGATGAAATTCTGGGTAGGTTGCTTGGCGAGTGGGTTGTTGGGACGCGGGCCCATGTGTACTTTGTACGGCAATGCGGAAGGGACAGACTCCCCTTTTTGACCCCCCATGGGCGATGGTGACAATTACATCACGCAACGGTCTCGTCTGATAGTCCTGTCGGACTTGTCCCTTCGCTCCAATTCGCTTAAATTGCAGTGTCGAATGGCAGTCTCCAGTTCACCTCAAAAAGAGAAAGCCTCAATTCGTTTGTGCTCCAATGGTGTGGGAGGGACTGTAAGGCAAAGCGGCGACCGAAAAAGGCAGTAGAGACTGAGAGAATGTACTCAACAGAAGGTCTGCCTGACTGTTGTCTCACGCTTTGGCCCCAATTTTTCAGTCTTGCGTGTGTTATGTCTCGTGATTCATTGGCACTCACACACGGCTTCCAACTTATCAACTCGTATATACATGCTTTGGTGTTAATTGCAGCGACGCCAGTAAGAGGCGAGTTCCGAGATACTTCCCCCCCGACGTGGCAGTCCCTTCTCGGCGCGATCGATAGGGAGCAGACTCCCTTTGTTGGGGAGGCGGGTGCGGCCACAGGTCGAAGAAGCCTCGTGCTTCTCACTTCTGCAAACAACCCACACCCCTATGCGGGAGATCGGACGAGAGAAGGTGGATTTATCGTGGAAGGGGCAACAAGGTCAATGCTTCGACAATCAAGCCCCCTCTCTTCCTTTCCGCCTCTCTCTTTTGAAGTTCTCTCGCTCTCTAGATCAATGCACCCTAGATTTTGCGATGCTCTTGGAGCAGATGACCAGTACACGACAAAAAAACAGTCATGCCATCTCTCGCGGCGTCACCATTCTGTTTTGCTAAAAATCGGCGACTCAGCAAGTTGTCCATTGTGCTTCTTCTTTTTCGACTTCGTGTCTTTGTCGGAATTACGCTGAAAAAGAGAAATGGAGTCATCACTCGTCGGGACGGCATCGTGTATGTTCAATGTCGCCTCAAGCTTGCCTAAAGCATTCCCTGTCCCCTCCTCCTTCTCTTCCCTCGATCCTCTGTGTCCAGATTCGTGAGGGTGCAGGCGAGGCAGCAGAAACGGGTGGTGGGATCTGGAAAAGTTCCTCTCGTCAGGGCGTCACAATTTGGGGCTTCTCGTGCGGGTGGTGCGCGATCAAACTTTAGGAGGCTGACAGAAACGTCGTCGTGGCTCGCCGCCTCGGAGGAAGACGTACGCGTATCTGAAGAGGAACTGAAAGATGGGGCGGGAGCAGTGCGGATTCGGTCCTTGGGCCCTGACCAGAGCTCCGTTCTTGAGCAGAGGAGAATTTTGGAATCCGACCGCGGTTCCTTTGGGTTGGGGATTGAGGGAGGAGAATGGATTCTCGAGTGCGCGCAGGTGGATGTTCAGGTCAGTCAGCTAGGGGGAGGAAGAGAGGTTCGGTTGGGAAGAGTGTGCGCAATCAGAGAGAGACTCACACACGCAGCTACAAAAGACAAACAGAAAATGCATCCTTTCTTGTACTCTGAGCGAAAGCTCTGAGCTCATTGCGGAACTAGGCCATTTGAGTGGGTGGACGAGGAAGAGAGCTCCGCTCTCTCCCCCAAACCATCCCAGATTTTTCCTACTGAATCGCTGTAAATACTGTTGCGTTCCGGTATCGTGCTGGCCTTGGCCGACCGTGCATGAACTGTTGTGATTGCTCTGGACGTCTTTGTACTTCGTTTCTGGACTTTGCAGGCGGAAGTTTGGACGAATTCCGGTCGGTCGGTCGGTCGGTCAGTCATGCAGCCAAGTGTCCGATTTCTGAGCCTGTCAGGGTTTGGCCTCAAGCAAGTGCAAGCAAGCCGAAGTCTTTTCTCTCTCTCAAGGTTCAAAGGGAATTAACAGAAGTTGGAGGAGGTCGATCAAGTCGCTCCCCGCGCGTGAGGGGTGACAGGATCAGACGGAAGGGGGATTGATCAGAGTACAATAAAGACAGGATCAGACGGAAGGGCGATTGATCAGAGTACAATAAACGACAAACGAGGGGTTGCCGTGTTGCAGACCCAGGATCGAGCCCTGACAGCCTTAGAGCGCACATGGATAGGAGGGGGGACCCAAAAAGAAAACAGGACTGAGCGTTTGTATGGTTGGAGCGAGACGAGCCGCACCCCTACATCAAATGCTTCATTGGAGACGAGCTGATTTGCTGCCGAAGTTTTGCATGGTCGATTGGCGTTTGGCGTCTTCCGATTCGTTTTTCTGCAAGTGAATAACTTCTAACTTTCACCTCTCGTCCCATTGTTTTTTTCTGCCTTCATATATTTTCCTTTTTCTTTTCAGGCTGTCGATTCTGGTACGACAAGGACAAAGGGGAATGGTGGTGCGCGTGTGCTCTTCGATCGTTGTCCACTACGCTGATGGCGGTCCAAAGGGTGAGAAGGAGGTAGAGAGAAAATTGAAAATCCGAATTAAGAGAGAGGAGGGGAAGGGACGGAAGGACTGAATAGATGTTTTCTTGATCCGACAACAAGTTGTGGATGTTTCATTGAAGGAGTGCATGAAGAAAATTCCCGAATGGCTTTTTGATCCATGCTACCCAGTTTCGTCGATTCACAAGGAGCACCTTCTTACTCTTTCCCTCCGTCTCCAAATCTCGATGCGTCTCTGTTCCTCTCTGTTTTTTTCTTCCCCCTTCTTTTGTCGTGTTTCTCTCTGTCTTTGCTTGTCTCTTTCTCTTCCGTGCAGTACATCCCACCTCCGAGTCACCCTCCAATCGCCGGAGATGCTCAGTCCGCCTCCACGCTGCCAGGTGATATCTTGCCTGGGGCTCTGGCGGTGCTGTGGCTCTGGGTTCTTCTTGTGGCTCTTCTCTCTGCCTTCACAGGCTTCATCCTGATGTCAGCCAGCCCAGTGAGACTGCAAGACGGATCTGTGAAATTGCAGTAGAAGGGGCTGTGCATGCGACTCTTGTCTCAGAGGGGGCTGTCGGAATGCCCTTCGGCCCCCTTTCGTTTGTAAAAGGGAATCGGGAAAAGGATTGCACTGGGGGTTTGTGTGCATGCAAAATGTTGCCAGACAGGCTTGTCCTTTCTTGGCACACTTTTCTGTGCTTCCCTTCTCGGATTCGTCTGCCTTTCGCTTTCAAGCTTTCCAGCAGAAGCCGAGTCCTTTGTGCTTCTCGTCTGTCTGTGTGCGTGTTTGTATTCTTCTATTCTCCTTTCCGGTCCTGGATGCTTGCAGCTCACGCGGCGTGGAGAAGAAAGTAAACCCTCCCCTGAGTGCCGTCCACTCAAAGAGTTCCCCCCATCAAAAAGCACCCACAGCACTCTCAGAGGCCAAAGTCGCAGATCGACCAGACGGACAGCTTCTTTCTGCCACCATCGAGCAGGTCCTTGGTTCAAAAGAGCACCGACAACGGCTCTCCTCCTTCTTCAGTGCTCGACGCGTTGTTGCCTTCCAGGAGGCACGGAAAGAAATCAATTCAGCAGACAGGGGGGGGCAAGCAGCACAAAACGTCGAAGGGAACGCTGGGAAAGGGAAAAAGGAAGAATTCAGAGGGCATTATAAGCGTCTCGCTCGTTGGGTTTCTGAGTCCCCTTGCGCAGTTTGCTGTCGACGTTTACGCCTCCGGGAAAAGACTTTGGCGTTTGTCGACGCGCGTCGGCTTTCCCGCCTCCGTGAGGTCAACTATCTCCAAACGTCGGTGAAGATGAAAGGGTATCTCGAGAGTCGGGAGAGAAGGCAGAAGCTCTTGTGGCAGCAGATGGATACTGAGCTTGCGACATGGGCTCACGATTTGGGACTTCCCGGTTTCCGGATTGTCTCATGGCACAGAGGCGAAGTCTGGAGGCGAATTAAGGCAAATGCAAGTGCCCCCGGCGTCCAGTCGAGCGACACTTTTGCATCCTCTGTCTCTGCGTCATCTCCTCAAAAACTGAAATTTTCTTCTTCTCTTTCATCTTCGTTATGGAGTGAGGACACTTCGTCCCCCGATTGCTCCACAGCAACGGTAGCGCCATCCTCACTTCCAGGGTATGTAGCATCCCCTGTCATTTCACCTCAAAGGAAGCCAAGGGAACCCTCCCCCTCTTCCGCTGCTTCCCCGTCTTCCCCGATTCGCCCCCCTCGCTGGAGCGATCGCTCCCCAAACTTTTTTGAGAGTCTCAGACAGCAGGTCGAACGTCTCTCGCCTAAGAACTTTAAAGGACAAAAGGGTGGAAGGGGCCAGGAGGGATGGAAGAAGGTACCCAAAGAAGAAGAAGAAGAAGAAGACAGCCAGACAGACAAAGCAGACCCCGAGTCGGACAACGACAGCCTTTTTGAGCACTTGGAGATGCTCAAACAGGTCATCGGCTTACGGGACGATGAACAGGAGGAAGACAATTCCAGGAGTATCAAGGAAGAAGAGGCAGCACCAAAAGCTTCAGTTGCAGCTTCCCCTTCTGAGGCAAGAGCGAGAGACGAAAAAGAAAAACAGGTGAAGGAAATCGAGGAAGAAGAAGTTGAGATCGAAGATGAAGACGAAGGTTCGCCTCTTGTGAGGAAAGTGGGTGACTCCTCAACTGCTTCCCCCACTATTTCTCCATCTGTCAGGGCTTTCCAGGGTTCCCGATTTTTCCCCTCCCCCCTCCTTTCCTCTAGATCTCAGCAGCTGACCGATCCAAAAGTAGAGCAAAGTGCACCATCACCAGCAGCAGAGGAAGGCTCGTCAGTTGCACGACGTAGATCTCACAAGAGTCGCAGAATCTCGGCCGTGCTGCGTGCTGTGAAGATGCAGAGAGACCACATTGTTCGGGCGATCGACGCTCAGGAAAAGAGCGGACACGCTCGACGATTGAAGTGGAGATCCAAAATGGCAATCGTCGCCCCCCAGAGTGTGGCCAAAGCAGGAACGCTTCCCCTTCGGTAAGTGTGCATGAAAGGACAACAGGGTGATTCTAATCCATTGTGAATCAATTGGTTGTCTGTCTGTCTTTAATACTGCATGGAGAACGACAAGATTGGTTCGCTCTCTGTGAAGGAAGGCTTCACCTCGACGCGCGACGCAAAATCGCAAAGCGTGATTGATGACTGGAGGATGCATACTACCCAGGCAAAGGCTGTCTTGCAAGTCTCTCCCGGGCGTCATGTTTCTGCCTGCGACGGATTCTTTCAAGAAGCCTTCCTCTCTATTTTACATCGACGAATTCATGCATGCATGCGCTGTGGAAGGTATGGGCGAGCGCGTGTTGGAAAGCTCCGAATAGTTGTGTGCGTGGGTAGACCAGATCTGTGTGTATGTGTTTGTGTACCTGTTCACACTTCAGATGATTGTATCCACCTGCAGCACTCGGTGGGTGCTCTGGGGATCCTTCGGGGCCTTTTGGTCAGTCAGCTCTCTGCTCACTTTTTGAGCACGCTGTTGTCCCACAAAGTGTCTCGGCTCCCAAGCCGTGCTGCATTTTTCGCTTGTGTCTTTGCTTTGCTGCTTCTTTTACCTGAAGGAACCTGAGTGGTGTTTCGCCTGTTCGTGAGCTCCGTATAAACTCATGTGTCTGCAGGAGATCGCTGGAGACGGGCCATGTCGTTCTGCGTATGGCCCACTGGTCACACGTGTGGCTGCAGAATGACGTCTCACCGTTGACGGACGCGCTTCTGTGGGTCTGTCGAGCGATTGGTACCTTCCTCATCTGCTTCGTTTTCAACGCAACAACCATACTCCTGGGGGAGAGCGACGACTTTCACACCCCTGAGAGGCCAGTAACGCTCTCCACTGCCCCTTCGCAGTTTCATCTCCCCGCAGGAATGGACCTCTTTTCCTTCTGCCCAGCTGCCGGACTCAAAGCGCTGATCGGATTTCTGTCCTGTCTCTTGGTAGTTGGAACGTTGGTGCGTCCTCTGTGTGCACATGTATGGTCAGACGCCGCACTGTTCAGTCATCCCTTGTCAGTCACTGAAAATGAAGACCGGAGGTATACAGACGACGTAAAGAAGGAGCGAAGATCCTCTCAGGGCTCATCCCCTACCGGTAGGATGAAAGACCCCACAAAAAAAGGTGTGCGGGGAAGTGCACTGAGACGAGAGGCGAGTCAGTTGGATTCTGACTTTGCAGGTCGACTGACGTACTTTAATTTCGGCCCAGCTTTGGGGGTCGGCTCTCCCCCTGTGAAGTTGCGTCGGTCCGATTGCGTTAGCGTGTACGTGAGAAGACTACGCCTCGAGAAGATTGCGCAGTATGTTCTTTGCGGTTTGTGGGTGTGTCTTCTTCTCACGTATCTCTCTCTTCTAGGTGTTGCAACAGGGGAGTGGGAAGCCTTTCGAGACTCGAAAGTCCGCACAGAAACGGAGTCATCCAACAGCTGGGCAGACGAAGAAAGGGAAGGGAGAGTGAGACTGTGCAGACGTCGACCTGCAGTCGTTCTGTCTGAACACTCCGTGAGCGTTCTTGTATTCTTTGTTCTGGAAACTCTATGGGTGCTTCTGCAAGCCATCTCAAGTGCCGTCTTACTCAGGTGAGTATTGCCACCGGACGTGCTTAGGGGGGGGTGGTCGGGCTGCATGCGGATTTGTGTATGCGTCTGTGCGTGTGTGCGTGTGTGCGTGTGTGCGTGTGTGCGTGTGTGCGTGTGTGTGTGTCTGTGCGTGCGTGTGTGTGTGTGTGTGTGTGTGTGTGTGAGTGAGTGTGTGTGTGTGTGTGTCTGTGTGT
>JAHBMJ010000432.1:102488-128978 GCA_018398765.1 Chromera velia | reverse complement strand
CCCTAAAGAATTGGGAGTTGAATTGGGTGTCGAATTGGTAGTACTACCAATTTTTTACCGCCAGTAACTCCCAATTTTGAAAAATTGGTACCTAGTCTAGTGAAAGAAGTACATGGAGTTTGAAGCTAAAATTTTGTGTATGGGCTAGACAAGGGCTCACTAGTCTCTAGCCACAGTCATTAGACTCTAATTCATTACTAGGAACAAATTTTATGAACACTTAGAGTCACCTAAAAATTGGGAGTTACTAATTTTTAAATAGGAATTTTTTAGGACCGCCGAAAAAAAAATTGGTAGTACAAAAAAAAAAGGGGGACTCAACTTAAAACTTTTGTTTTATGTGTCACAGTGCACCGCTAATGCAATATAAAACGGACAGTGGACAGCTCTACATAAGTTACACGTACCAATACAAAAATCAGAGCGAAAATCGATCCAATTGACCATGTAAGCCTACCAGAATTCATAATCCCTCCATATGCCGGACAGTGGTTGCTGATCTTTGTTCAAATCATGCCCCTCTCTCCCAAACATCTCCCACTTGGTGGTTCCCAGACGTCTCAAATGGAGATTATATTCCTTTTTCTTCTCCTCTGACAGATTTTGGGGGGGGACAACATGGGTGTACTGAAAAACGACTAAGGAATCATCTGGGAAAATTCTGATGTCTGCCTTTTTTCTGTGATCATCTGTGAGCTCTTTTAGCTCCAAAATCTTCACGGTGAACTTGACATCTGAAAATATTGTATGAGCGATGTTCAGCTCTCTCCCCACAGCGAATCTCTCCCGAAACTTGGTGGGGATGACAAATCTATCCTTGTCCATTTTCTTTGACCTCTCCCTCTGTCGGCTTTGTGCGACCATGGTTGCAGAACAGTGGGGAGGAGGGGGGCACTGACAAGAACTTTCACTTTTCGATTTCTTCTTTTTTTTTTGTTCTTTCTCTTGATCCGTTTCGTTCTTTCTTCCACCTTGAGGCTTACGGAGACTAGGAGCTGCCGACTGAATTGAGGCTACCGCAGCGGCAATAGACGACTCGGGGACCCCTCTTTCTTGCTTCTGTTTGAGGGCTGTCTGCATATCTCTCATGAGTAGGAGATCATTTGGACGGGAAAGACGTGCTTTCTTTCTCTCAAGAGTCTGAATTTTTTCCTCCATAACCCCCAGGTTACTCTGAAATAACTCTTCTTCCTCTTTCTTTCCCTTCTTCTTTACTCTTTCAATCTCTGTTCTGAGGGATTCTCTTTGTTCCTTCACAACCTGAAGGGCCTAAAAGACTTTGATCTTCTCCTTCAGTCTGGCCACTGATTCAGACATGGACTCAGGTGGCACTGCACCCCTTCTTTCTTCTCTCTTTTCCTTTTTTTCCCCCTCTTCTTCATTCTCGTCCTCCGAGTCATCAGCTGCACAGACGTTTTCATCATAACTCTCTACAAACAATGACATTTTTGTTGCAGAGAACCCTCCCGCTTGTTCTTTTTACTTGCATTCGTGGATCCTTTCCATGCAACACTATTCTATTACAGCATTCTTTCTTTCCACATATATTTTACTCTCTCGGAGAAGTTATAAAATTGGTAGTCCAAAAAAAAAAAAATTGGGTGTTGATTTTCTTAAAAATTGGTAGTTATACACAGTACGGTTAGGAGTAACGATAGTAGGATGGTTACCAGGCGGCCGCTAGCCTGCCCGGGTTACCAATTTCACGGTTACGGTAGTAGTTTTTAGTCCTATGACCATAGTAGTGGTAGTATTGCATATTTTTCCTAATACTAGTGATCTTTAAACCTGTTTTATCTAGTTTTACCATCAAATCTACAATCAACAAAGGCTACAAAGTAAACACCATTGTTCTATCAATCTTGCTAAACTTTTAGATCTGAGATAATAATTATAATATCAGAGATATTACTCTATCACTATAAATGATGATATTATGTCATGATTATGATGCTGTATGATGCTGTGTGTGTGTGTGTGTGTATGTGAGAGAGAGAGAGAGAAAGAGAACAACCCACTTCGCCTCAAGCGCCCCTGCAGCTCAAACGCCCCCCCTCCCTCCTCGGGAGACCCCTGCAGCCCCACCACCTCCCTTCCCTCCTCGGGAGACCCCTGCAGCTCCACTACCCCCCCTCCCTCCTTAGGAGACCTCTGCAGCTCCAGCGCCCCCCCTCCCTCCTCGGGAGCCTCCTGCAGCTCCACCACCACCACCTCTACAGTGAGAAAGCACTGATCACTGCCGAACTACAGCTTTCATCAATTGTCCGTCTGCTCTGACAGGGGATAGAAGAGAAACGATTCCATAATTTTGACCACAAGTAAGGTTGACCTTCGTTTAAAAATTGATTTTTGAAAGTTGAAACGGATTTGAAGGAGACGGATTTTTTTTAATCCATGCGTCACGCTTTTTTTGTATCCTTTGCCGGGGTCTTGGCCCGAACTGCCATGGTAGTGGTAGGGGCCCTTGGGCCCCCAAGTTACCGCCCCATGGTTACCAAAGTGACAGTAACTCGCCGCCTCCCCAAGGGGCCCGGTAGTAACTCCTAACCGTACTGTGTAGGTAGTTAGTCCTAGAAAAAAATTGGTAACTCCCAATTTTTAGGTGACTCTAAATGTTCATAGAATTTGTTCCTAGTAATGAATTAGAGTGAGTCTGTCTAATGACTGTGGTTAGAGACTAGTGAGCCCCTGTCTAGCCCGTACACAAAATTTTAGCTTCAAACTCCATGTACTTCTTTCACTAGACTAGGTACCAAATTTTTAAAATTGGGAGTTACTGGCGGTACAAAATTGGTAGTACTACCAATTCGACGCCCAATTCAACTCCCAATTCATTAGGGTAATTGTTAGGCTTGTAGCTGGGCTTGTTGTTGTGCCGTCTGAAGGTCTGCCTGTGCCTGTGCCAGATCTGTCTGCGACTGTGCCAGCTGCTGCTGCAGGTTGGCAATTTGCTGCTGCAGCTGCTGGTTGTCTGCCATCTCCTCTTCGTCTTCCTCGAAGAGCTCCTGGAACCACTGATTGACTGCCTGGTTGGCTGGTAAGGAAGGGTTGAGGTAAGCCCTTCCCGACCGTGTAGTCCCAGAGATGGCTGCAACGAAAGAGAGACAGAGGCCGTGAAAAAGAATGTGCTCTGTCTACCACTTTTGTTGTATAGCTAGCGTGACGGCAGCATGACGACTATCAACTTACGTGTAAAGTCTGTGCATCCTTGGTTCGGGTCGTTCTTCCAGTTTGTTTGGACATTGCATAGAGACTGTGACGTATGGTGCTCTGGATCTTTCAACCACGTTTATTTAGATTTAATTCGGACGCTCTGTATTGCGCATGTCCAATACAGAAGGAGACTCTGTATCATCATTTCTCTATGACTTCTTTTCATTTATTGCAATACAGTCTGTTTGTTCAATTCCGTGTAATGCAATCAAGTGTTGTTTGGAAAGTGTTGCATGACTCGCGTGCGCGGCGTGCGTCAATCACTTTGGTCCTCCGGGACCGCACTCCTCGCGTCCCTTCGGCCCAAAGCGCCACCCCGGCCGCTCGTCTCTGAGGCCTAACAGGTAATAAAACGTTCTAAAAATGTATTAGAGCCTAATTTAAAGGCATAAAATAACACGAAAAAATGAGGTTTCTATTAATTTAAAGTGAACTTGTTTTTAAACCTGTTTTTGAACCTGATTCAGGTTCATTACTTCGAAGTGAACCTTGAACCTTGAACCTTTTCCTAGCACTACTAATAGAAATTAAAACTAAGTTTTAAGTGTTTAGTTAGACTTCAAAAATGACTAACATTTTGTTGGAGTTTTGAACTATTTTTTTTTTTTTTATATATTATTGGAAAATATATGAAACATTATATAGTATAAAGCGGTACAAAGAAATCTAAGTTTTTCTTATACATTATCTTCAGTTAAATCAGTTCAAGTTATTTACAAAATTTTTAATTTTTTAAATGAAGTTTTTAAATGGAAATGATGTTAAAGTCATACAATTATTAAGCCAACCACTTGCCTAGCCACTTGCGCTCTACCCAATATATCTAGCAATATATATGTGATGTTTGAATGGAAACCACTACTATAGGACCACTGGTCTAACTTTAAATTGAATATCACTCGACCGATTCATAAATTTACTAGCTGATTCACTCCATGATGTGATAGGTGACGCTGGTCGGGAGACTAGTAACCGAAAGGGCCTAGACTCATACCACCTTGGTCGATCACATCAAGATATTCTGACAAAAGGGAGATTAACTCACTAGCTCGTCCATCTATATAAAGAAACCATCGCAACACCTAGACTAATCTGAGGTGAAACGTTTGAAGGAATGCATAGATCAAGGTCGAGTATCAGAAGAAGTGAGTGAGAAACCGGGAGGTCACTCATTAAACCGTGATGCAAGCTTTCAATCAGAAAGGGGAAGTATGATCAGATCCACACGAATGCATGCGCACAATTAATCGACGATTTGAGACCGCGCTTCGATCTCAAAGGCTGTTGCGCAACATGCGGCCCCGGAACTTGAAAGTCAAAGTTCACGCGGCCCGGGAAAGCGGCTGTCGTCTAGGCTGTCGTCAGGGCACTATGAAGCCATCGCCACCGTTACCTCTGGCATGAATCTCTGTAGCTTTACGGGGATTTCCCTCTCTACAGCGGTAGCACACTGAGTCCTGCACTAAACCACCAGAGAAGGAAGCAGTCAAAGAGCTAGGAGAGGTAGGAGAGGAGCTTGTAGCTTTATGCACTCAGCTCGGCTATTACAACAGCAAAGTATAATTTACTACAGCAACGTATAATTTCTGAATATCTCTTCACACACACACACACACACACACACACACACACAGAGAAGAGAGAGAGGGAGAGAGAGAGAGAGAGAGAGGAGAGAGAGAGAGAGAGAGAGAGAGAGAGAGAGAGACTCAGAGAGAGAGAGAGAGAGAGACTCTGTCTGAGAGAGAGACAGAGAAATAACTTGAAAACTTGGTACGATCCCTTTGAATGTATTTGTCAGCGATTACTTCAATTTTGAGCGCCTTCAAAACCCAGTTTAAAAGGTGAACTAGAGGGTGAATTTCCCGGCCAGGAAGATGACCAGGTCTATCGTCTTGTCTATAGTAGGCTAAGTCACCTCACTGCAGAAGGGTGCGCAAAAGCTTCACGGCCTTCTTATTGAGATCGGATTCCAATCCCGAAATTTCTTCTTCCGACAGCTTGGCGTAGGCGTCTTGGTATTCTCTCGGTGCATCGGTCCAGAAGGCCTCTAGAACATCAGAGACCAAATCAGACAAAATTCTGCCTTCCGGGTCTTTTGCTTCTTCCTCTGTGATCTTACTCCGAACCGCTCTAACCCTGTTGGGGGTCAAACAAGCGTCAAACACCCGCGCAACGAGAATAGCAGGAGGCTCGTCGCCTCTCGGTTTGTCGATTTCTTCGATCTCCCCAAACTTTTCGTGTTTGTGTTTCACCATCGACACAACACGACTCCCCTTGTACACTGCACTCTTGCTGCTATCATTCGGACGCATCACCACCCCCTCCGCAGTGTTGGTCCCCGCGGGAAGACTCGGAAGTTGACACAGCCGATCTTCTTCCCTGTCTGTCCCCTCACCCCTGCCTACACGCACGAGATGATTGAGAACAGCAGGAACTTTCGAGTCGAAATCCAGAGACAAATCCGAAACAAGTTCGGAATACGAGCTGCCCCTTGCCACCACAGGCACTGCGATCAGGGGGTCCAAAAGCCTTCCTGCATCTCTGCCCTCGGCTCTCCTGGCACTTGCACTTCCCCCCTCTTCGGCAGTTTGACTGGCCTCGCATAGTGCTTCCAACTGATGGAAGGGAAGCAGTCTTGCATCGTGGTTGCTGTTCACGACTGCACAATCAAATACGAAAAACTCCTTCCGGGGCGAATAGTACACCCCCTGTTGCACTGGCCTCGCAGCGCCTCTCAACAAAGACTCCGGATCTTCTGCATCTGCACGATTGCCCGCTGTAGCAGCGGCACCAGCAGCAGAGGATGCTGACGCTGCTGAACCAACGCTCGCACTCTCCCTCCACCCCCTCCACTTCGATGCGAGGGACTCAGAAGGATACCAACCCCCAAACAACTCGCCATACAGAACCACGTAGCGAAGCTCGCTCTGTTCTGCGCGCCGTGCCACCAGCTGCTCGATGACAAAACGGATGGCAGGCCCCAGACGCCGTACCACCTCCTGAAACCCAAAAAAACTGTCCAACGGTGCCAGCCACCCACTTCTCTTTGCAGCAGCGACAACCAAGGTTGGCAATTTCCCTGCATGGGGACAAACACGTAGGTGAATCTATACATTGAATGTCGACTATGAAATGTTTTCCTTTTTGCATATATAATAAAGTAGCCATCCAAAAACGCAACCGAAGTCGACCTGGCCAGCACCAATTCATGTATGTATGGAGAAAAAATATGGATGGTCTTTCTCTGTATGCTCAACGAATACAACGAATGTACAAAGGGGGGATAAGACACGTACCCCCACGACCGACCCACCGCTGGTGCCACTCGAAAGGCCGCAGTACAGCTGCAGCTGTGCCCCGTGGATCTTCTCAGTTGCCACCCACAGAGGATGGGTGGGATCTACCACAGAGGATGGGTGGGACGCCCCGCTCGAGCCTTCTCCCGTGGCAGGTGCAGAACTCTCGTGTTTCCCGTCTACGTACTGATTCATAGAAGTAGCAATTTTTTGGAATGGCTGTAGTTGGAAGGGAAAAGGAGAACCTTTCGCGGCAGCTGACTGAGAGTCTGCAAGGACGACATTGACTTCCATCGCGATTATCCTGATGCAAAGTGCGGACGGTTGGGGGCAATCTCAATTGACGAAGTCAGTTGAACAGTGAATACAAGATTCACAGGAGACGGCGAGACAAGGCAGTTGTGCTTTACGTTTGTCAAAGTTCCAGGCACCAACACAGCAACCAACCACGATCAGTGAATTGAAAAGAAAACGAACCGCACCGCATACGGTAGTTGCAGTGGCAGTGCGAAGGCTGTCGCAGGCTAACTAGCTGTCAGATCGCATGAGTGAATGATGCCCCGCGGTCAAGCGAGCCGCACGGCCGCGCTGAATTCGAGAAAGAGGATCCGCGACATGCATGCATGATCCGATCGACAGCTAGGTTGCGGAGCGCGCTAGCTAGCTGCGCGCATCGATCTTGTGCTGTGACAAAACTTCGCGTGCGAAGCGCCGGCATGCGCCGGCCCCTATAGCTCGCGCGCAAAAAGAGTGCCAGACTGACAATGGTCGACTGACATCATGCCTTTGAAGCAGCCTTTCTGACAGTCGAATTGGGACTGTCAGAATCGTACTATATACACATGTGCGAGACTACGCAGTGACGTGCAAAGCTCTAGATTGAGTCCCGCTCTTGCGACACTAGCAAGCAATTCTTTACTGGGTAAGCCCTCTGCTCTGTTCCTGTGAAGCACCTGCTGTTGCTTACCTGTTGTCCGTCTTTTCTGTCTCCGCGCAATCCAAGCCTGTTGGGAAACAGTTCCTGGAAGAACTGCCCCAGAATGGCTTTGAAAACCGTTCCCGGAGAGGATCAGTCTCCTGTGGACCACACTGCAGAGGACACAGCGGTGTTGGCGGATATTCCAGAAAAATACAAAACCGGAGACAAAGAAAAACCCTGGAAGTACACAGATGAAAAAAACAACGTCTACACTTACTATGCCAATCCCATGTGGAAGGCCGCCGTGTTTGTTCTCGTATTGGAAATGTTGGAAAGATTCGCCTACTACTGCCTACAACCCGAGTACAACCGCTATTTGACCAACGACACCTTTGCAGGCATGTCCGTAGCAGAGGCTTCATCGACCATCAAGTTGATGACAGGTCTCGGGTACCTCTGGCCCCTTTTGTCGGCAGCAATTGCCGATTCCTTCATGGGCGTGTACACCGGAATTCTCGTGACTTCGGTCGTCTACATTGGCGCTCTGACCTTGATGACTATCGCAGGGTCGCCTTCGCTGTATCAGTCTTGGATGACGCCCGTCTACTTCTTTCTCTGGTTCCCTCTCGGGTTCGGGGGCATCAAGTCCCTGGTGGGGACCATGGGGGCGAACCAATTTCACCCAGAGATTCACAAAGACAGGCTGATGTCCTACTGGTTGAAGTTCTACATTGTGATCAACATCGGTGCCCTCGTCTCCACTGCGGTCAACGTCTACGCAAACACGGTGGGTCGGTTGGTCAATCAGTCAGTCAGCCAGTCAGACAAACTGACTGATTGATTGATAGAGACAGCTAGCGAGAGCAAGCGAGGGAAAGAGAGTGAGAGAGAGAGAGAGAGAGAGAGAGAGAGAGGGAGAGGGAGAGGGAGAGGGAGACAGAGAGGGAGACAGAGAGGGAGACAGACAGACAGAGGGAGACAGACAGACAGAGGGAGATAGACAGACAGACAGACAGACAGACACAGACAGACAGACAGACAGACAGACAGACGGACGGACGGACGGACGGACGGACGGACGGACAGACAGACAGACGGACAGAGAGAGACAGTCAGAAAAAGACACAGACAAATCAAGAAAGACAGACCGGCACGAAGACACTGAGACACCGAGACACTTAGAAAGCCACAACAGAGGGGCACTCGTAGTGTCAGGAAAGGTAGAGCCTGGAGAGTGTAGGTGAGGAAGGAAGAGGAATTTCTCGATCTGTCCCGTTCAAAACGCGCGGGACACGAGTGGGTGCTTGCGTGACTGACTGAAAATTATGTGTGAATGAATTGAATCAATAAATGAGTGAACGAATTGGTGATCGGATGAGCGAGCGTGTGAGGCAATGAACAAAGGAATTGCGGAATAGATGAATCAATGAATGAATGAATTGAATCAATAAATGAGTGAACGAATTGGTGATCGGATGAGCGAGCGTGTGAGTGAGGCAATGAACAAAGGAATGGCGGAATAGATGAATGAATGAATGAATGAATGAATGAATGAATGAATGGGCGCATGAATGCAGGTGGGAAACGAGATGTGGAAGCCGTTCTCGATCCCCACTGTTGCTTTTGCGTTTGGTTTCGTCGCCTTCCTCGTGGGGTCCTGGAGGTCAGTCGGTCTTTTGTTTGTGCATGGGGTGTTTTTTTCTTTGTTTAATTGGTCTCTAGACTGTGTGTGTTTATCGGATTCTCTTGCAAGGCCTTCTCGCCCTCTTATTCTGCGTTCTCAGTCTTTCAACTGAAGTGATTTGAGTACTTCCCAGCTTCGCCTCTTGCCACTGTTCTGACCGAAATTGTTCTTCGTCCGGTGCGTTGAATTGTATCACTTGATCTACTTACTGTTCGTTCTCCTTCTTCTCTCCCCCTCTGGTCCCTTGAATGTATACTTGCTTCGATCAGCTCCCTCCGTTCTCTCATTTTTCATCTAGTTCTTTCACTTCATTCAGCCTTTGGTCATTCGCACTCCTTCTCTCTGTCTCTCGGTCTCATTCCATTCCCCGTCCCCCCCCCCCCCCCCCCCCCCCCCCCCCCACGCTTGATGATGATGATGCATGCAGGTATGTGAAAAGAAAGCCTCTCGGGAGTTCCCTCGTCCAGCTCTTGAAGGTTGTCTGGGGAAGCGTCTCCACTTGCCCCCCCAACCTAGAGGCTCAGAAGAGAGGCATGGGGGGCAAATTCCCAGAGGCTGCAGTAGACGACACGAGGAGAGTCCTCAACCTGGTACCTCTCATCTTCATTGGAACATTCTTCTTCTCCATGTCCTACTGGCAGGTGGGTGCATGGCTTTTTCTCTTCTTCTTTCTCGGTATTGCTTCTGTGTGTCTATCTGGGTGGATCACTCTGTACATTTGTATGTGTGAAGGAACGTGCTCGTGTTGTTTGCACGCGTTTTTGTAAGGAGCCCGAGACAAGGAGCTGCAGATAGAAAAGCATCTCACTCAGGAAGGCACCGGTGTTCTCCTTATGTGTTTGTGTTTCTACCTCCCCAATCACATCTACCTACCTTTCTCTCTGCTTGCGTGTCTGACTGACTGTTTGTGTTATGTGCTGCATGGTGTGGTTGCATGCATGCAGATGGACACCTATGTCCTCTTCCAGGGCTACGAAATGAGGCCTGAGGGCCCTGGGGGGCTGTTCGACAGCAACGTCCTCAATTCCTTCATCAATCCGGTTGGTTGGTAGAGTAGACACCCTCTTCCTCTCTCTCTTTTTTTTTTTTTCTGGGCCACATTCTCCGGTCCATCTCTCTCAGACACGAACAGAAAGCTGCCTGCCTGCCCGTGCCATTGTCCTCCTCCTGCCACTCAAAGCAATCCGCTAGGCTCTATGTATGTCGCAGTCATTGCCGCTCTCACTTCCAAGCGTGTTAGTGGCAGTCTTGGAGCCGATCATTAGACGCAAAAACTCTCTTCACTTTTGTGAGTTTCTGTTCTTCTCTTCCCTTCTCCTTTTCCGACTCGCCTCACAGAGAGAGCGCCTATGCAGAATGGATGCCTTCGTCCCTGGCCGATTCTTCATTCATTCTTGCTCTTTCTTCATGTTTTGTCCTCTCCACAGTTTTCTCTTTCCTGTTCGAAAGGGGGCTCGTTCTGAATCATGAGCGGAAGGCTCTGTGTCCCTGTCGGTCACTTCTGTCATTCCTCCTTTCTCCGTCCGTTCCGCACTCCTTTTTGCCTTTTTTGCTTCCTTTTTGTTTTGCATCTCTCTCATTTGTGTGTATGCGTGCGCGTGAGAGAGGGAGCGCGCGCGCAAGCATGAGCCCTCGACTGGATTGCTGGATTGCAGCTGGCAGTCGTGTTCTTTGCCTTTATCGTTGAACGGCTTCTGCTGCCGTACCTCGATCGAAAGGGGTCAGTCAGGGAGGGAGGGAGGGAGAAGTGGGAGCAGGGATCAAAGCTTGATTGTAGGGAAGTGCGAACTGCGCCGAGGCGAAGATAGAGATCTGAGACAAAACAGTGTGTCCATAGTCAAACGGACACAGACACTGTACAACAGAAAGACGTCCAGAGAGATTGGCGGGCAGGCAGGTGTAGTATCTTTGAGAGCAAAGACAAAAGGAGTGAACGAGAGTTTGTTCGACAGAAGGGAAGAAACCTTGCCCTGAACTAGTTCTGAGAGGCTTTGCCCTTCCATGAGAGAGGACAACAGGCACTGATTTGCCTTTTCTCCCCTCCTTCCTTCCTGGTACAGGATTGTGATCAACCACATCAACAAGTTCATGATTGCCTGCTGCTGCGCAATCGTGGCACTCGTCTATGCTGCTGGCATCGATCTATTGTTGAGAAGCAGGTGAGTGGATCGAGCATGTCGGCAGGCAGGCCTGCAGTCCCGTAAGAGAGGGGTAGAGATGCTGACTCGAAGTCATGTATTATTCCTATCTCTGAGCAGTGTAAGGAATCATGAGCCGGGAGAAGTAGTCCAAAAGACGCTAAAACTCTCTCTCGTTCTCTCTCTTGACCCCCTTTTTTTTGTCTGTTTTGGTTTTCTCCCTCTTCCATATGCTGGCATCTCCCAGTGTTTCGACCGCTTAGTGCCACTCCATTCCAACCACACTCCACACGACCGCTCAGTGCTACTCAACTCCTTCCAACCACATTCATTCCACACGCGCGTCGATCCCCTGCGTGCGTGCAGCTGGAGCCCTGACCGTGCCTCTTGTCCGTCCATTCTTCTGCTGAGTCCTGTTTACGCCATCATCGCTCTGGGTGAAGTCTGGGCCTCCCCGGCTGCTTTGGATTTGGCCTATCGGTCGGCTGCTGTTTTTGCTTGCTTGCGTGCGTGTGTGTGTGTGTCTCTGTCCTTTGCTTGGAGGCATGCACAAGGCGCACATGTCAAATCGGTGCATGTTCAGGGATACGCATGCAGGCAGGCAGTCGCCCCGTTGGATTCGATCGTTCATGTCTTTCTTTGTCTGTCTGGAAAAGGAAGAAGAAGTAGAAGAAGAAGAAAAACAGGAGCCGCATAGTCTGTCTGTCTGTGTGTGTGGCTGCCTGTCTACCAGCTGCTTGTTTCGCTGCTCTTCCCCCCTGCCCGCCTGCATGCACCCTTGCGGTCGCCTCCCTCCCTCCCTCCACCCCTTGTGATTCTCTCTGCTTGCAGCCTCGCACCTCCAAGCACGAAGGCAATCGCTATCGGGCTGCACGGTATCACCAACGGCATGGTGCCGAACTTCGTCTCGTCTGCCCTTTCGTACTTTACCCAGTCGCTCCAGGTCTGTCTGTCTGTCTGCCTGTCTGCCTGTCTGCCTGCCTGCCTGCCTGCCTGCCTGCCGGTGTCGGCTGCCTTCCGTTCGTTCGCGCATTGAGTGGATTGTTGGGATGCGTCTCCACCTTTTTTTCTTTTTGCGGGCGATAGCGAGCAACACGATCTCTTTTTTTTCTTTCTTGATGCACATTTTTGGTCTGAGAGTCAAGAGGGACGCGATGCCTTTTCCCACTGAGCGGGCTTTGGTTGATATATTGAGGAATCGAATCAGCCTGCATCTCTCCCTCTCTCTCTCCCTCTCTCCCTCTCTCTATGCAGGTCGACGAGAACGGGTGCAAAGCCAGACACGACAAGGACTGTGAGACGCCTCTGAGCGATCCGGCAGGGAAGGCCACTTGGAACTACAGAACGGTGAACATCTGGCTCATCTACGTGATCGCTGCCGTTTTTCCTGTCATCGGCCTGATTGTGCTGCAGTTCTCGAAAGGGTATTACAAACGGCTGATGGCCCTTCACTCAGCAGAAGGAGAAACAGGAGTGGAAGACGGCGCTTCGGAAGATGACGAAGGCGCGAAGCTTCAGAGAAGGAGGAGTTCCACTATGGGGGACCTAGAAGGGGGGGGGGACTCTCAGGTGATAGGCCGATCTTCTCTTGATGCCTCCGCAGGCCCACAGGCTCCAGGTCTGTCTGGCTCCGCTAAGATTGTAGAGCTTCCGGTTGTGCCTCTTCCTCAGAGCCTTTCGTCTTCTGACAGAGACAGAGACAGGAGGCAGAGAGAGGAAGGCGGACCTGGGGAGGACGAATCAAGTCCTAGCTCACCCCCCAACAATCCAGCGCTTATCGGGAGTGGGCATGAAGAGGTAGCCTGATACGGATGCAAATTTGCATCTATGCAATTGCAAGAAAGAAAAGTAGAGGGGAAGGAGGCCTAAGGGCAACTCCCCGAAAGAAGTTAAGAAGAAGCTGGGAGACAAAGAAGCAAAAGGGAAATGGGAAAAGGAATATCTCACTGGATACCTTTCTCTCTTGTTGGTCATGTCATTCCAACGAGTGCGTGTTTCCCCCTCAGCAGCTCGCGTGACTTTGGTTTTTTTGTCACTATACGTCAATGGGGGTTTGGTCTTTCTAATTCGATTCCGATAAAAAAATTCCTTTGTAGACAGATTTTTCTCTTTCAGACTAATGCTCCTGCTGCCCTTTTTCTTCTGTCAGCCTTACCGCATTCAGCTGGCAGTTTGTTAACTTTCATATGCATGGACTCGTTCATAGGGCGTGTGCCCTAACGAGTAAGTGGATGAGAATTCACTTAAAGAGAAGGTAATCTTTCTAGGTTTCCTTCTTGCTGCCTGTCCGCGAAGTAGTCTTCGATCGATGTCCTCGTGTGTCTCGAAAGAAGGGAGCGAGGGTCCCGACAGGACATGCAGCGTGTAAGCTAGGAAAAGGCGATTCAAGGAAGAAACGCGGCAATGAAGAACTTGAGGCAAACGAGGGAAACGAAAGCCTTTGTTTAAGACTAATCTAGAGACAAATTGGCTTTCTTCTCTTCCTGAACGACATAAAAAAAAATCTGTAAGTGCAGGCATGAAGGACTTGCAGAGTTGTATTAAAAGACCTGTATAAGTTTAGGTATAATATAGTTTTCGTTTATGTTGTTGTTTAAGTTTGTGTGGTTGTCATAAAATATTATTGATGGTATCACTTTCTACAATTTGTAAAATGATATTACCTCTGTCCGGCGTGTATGCTTAAGACTAAAGCGAAGGGGCTGCCTAGTCTTGCAAGCCTTCAAATGCCCCATGGAACCTAGGTTGCATAACGAATTTTTGCATGACATGCCGGGTTGGCCAGAGTTTAAGAGGTGGCTCACCGGCTTTAACCTAACTTATTCACCAAAGTAAGCTTTATAATCAATTTGGTAATGATTTAATTTACGATAACATACTTATTTGAATTCATTTGCAAAATTTACGATAACTTAAATTTATTACACTTTCGAAATTTTGGATTCAAAAGTTATTGAAAGTCAAGTTGAACTTAATTTAACGTAATTGAGTTACATAACATTATTTTAAAAAAAATGTTGGTTTTATAGCTTTTAACAGGATCGAAAGAATTTCCCAGCGAAACTAGAAAAAATGAGTTTTAAGCTATTTTTTAGCTATTTTTTGAGTTTCATCGTTGTATTGTCTTGTGTGTTTTTTTGTTTTCTGAGCTGTGGTATAGTGACTGGTACTAGGTGGCTTGGAGCCTGTCACTGTGTCAAAGACGGCCTCATACCAGACCAATGCGATCGACGGCGGACGGACGTCGCGCGCGCGCAAACATGCATGGAGTAGCCGTCTGCCCGTACCTACCTGCTGCCCGGAGTATGCCCGCGCGTCGACGCGTCATTTCCGTTTGTGTCCGTCGTCTCCGTCTACCCATGTCTCCGCCACACATTTCAATCGCGTCAGAGTGTGCCAGACAGAGACACAAATTCAATCACAAATCGTGCAATGTACCCCAAACATCCCCAAACAATAACCTGCATGACCCTGATTGCTGAGTCAAAGAGACACTTTCCAGAGCGCGCATACAGACTGAAGTGTGTTTTTGATCTTGCCTGGTTGAAAGATCACGTACCCCTCATCAGTTCAACGCTCCAGTTAGGAACATGAGCCGTCTCGTCAGTAAGGTAACAACTGTGACTGTCTGTGGTGCCGGTAACTCCTCGCAGGTCCTCATCGCGCAGTTGGGCTCCACCCCAGAAGTTGAAGTGAACGTCTTCTCGCCGTTTGAAGATGAAGCGGAACGACTGAGAGACGCAAGCGCCGAGAGAGGAATCGCAGTAGACAACCCCGATGGCACCACAACGGTAGGAAAAGCTCGGAAGATCTCAGCTCTCCCCGAGGATGTCATTCCAGGCAGTCAGATAGTGCTCATTCCCTTGCCTTCGTTTGCACATGAAACTGTTCTCGACGCCATCGCGCCGTTCCTTGAGAGAGGCGCTCTCGTTGGTGCGTTGCCTGGACAGGGAGGCTTTCAGTGGAAGGCAGACATGGTTCTTCGACAGAGACACGGGAGGAAAGATGTGATTGTGTTTGGGACCAACATGCTGCCCTACAACTGCAGAGCCACTGACTGGGGTAGGAGAGTGAAGCTTTTTGCCGAAAAGAAAACAGGACTCGCGGCTGTACCGGCAGACAAAGCTTTGGAGGTCATTCGGCGTCTCTCCCGTTGTCTGAGGAGACTCTCCTTCTCTCCCTTCGACAGCTTCCTCTCTGTGACGCTGCACCCCGCCAACCAGTGCATCCACCCATCCCGCATGTACGGCCTGGTGATGGAAAATGAGAGGCAGGGGAGGGGGGGGATCTTCTCTGAGAGCCCTCTGTTCTACGAGACCATCGACACCCTCTCTGCAGAGGCCATGGGAGGTCCGTCCGGTAGTTTATTCAGTGAGGTCACTGAATGAAATGTTGGTGGAAAAAATTAAGAAGGAATGCGCATGCCGAACTGCTCCTGGGTGACATCTCGTTTTCTGACTGTGAGACAAGACAGCTAGAGGCGTGTGTCGGTTTTCCTGCACACGGAGGGAAGATACATACGTGCAAACAAAGCGTTGAAGGAGAAGGGTTCAAAGCCTCCACAGAGACACTCTGTGCACGGGTTTTTCTTCCTTCCGATTTTGCGGAGGACGTCGTCACGAAAGAAATCGACGCGGCCTCGTAGAAGCGAACCCCAAATCTGGGCTGTGTGTGCGTGAGAGAGAGAGAGAGAGAGAGAGAGAGAGAGGGATACTGTGTGCATATGTGTATAGCAGAGAGACGTGCATTCATGAGCTGTCGTAAAATCTGCATGAGTGTGAGTGAATTAATGGGAGTGAGTGCGTTCATGCATGCAGGCGTCGACTCCGAAATCCAGAAAATCGCGTGCGGGCTGTCCATCGCTGCGGGCAGGCGCATTGAGGTGATCCCCCTCCGTCAGGGCCTGCAGGAGGGGTACAAAGGGAAGGTCAGTCAGTCAGTATGTGAATACTTCCTGTCATTATCGATGGTCAGACACACAGACAGCCTCTCGATCTGAAAAAAGAGTGATTCAATCAGCAAAGGAGGCAAAGAGGTGGGCACAGAAATTTAGATGACGCAACCGTAAAAGATGACAATGTACAAATATATGTGTTCTGATGGGCTGTACCCGTCCGGTGGCTCTTCGTTTGTTTTTTCTTTCTGTGTCTTTCGTCTTGTTGTGCACTGACTGCATGCACGATGATGAAATCTTGACAGTCCATTCATGTCTCTCTGGCCTGCATGCATACTTTGCGGGACGCACACCCTGGCTGTTGCAGATTGCTGACACTTCGAGTTTGAAGTCCTGCATCGCCACAAACGGGGGCTTCATGGGTATCCGCACGCCCATGGTGGAGGCACCCGGGGGGGGCGGTGGGCTGGTTGTGGACTACACAGGTCCGTCCTTCGGTCCGTTTGGGTGGGGTTGCTGAATATTTTTTGTCTTTCTGTCTGACAACAGGTGACCAATAGTACCTTTCTTTCCTTTTATGTCCGATTTCCGTTCTTTTCTTATGTTGATCTCAAAAAGGTTCAGCCTAGACCCAGAACGCATGCGCGGTATCTCTGTGTGGTTTACTTAATTAATGCTCTTGCAGGGCGGTACTTCGTTGAGGACATCCCTGGGGGTCTGTGCACTCTGAAGGCTGTGGCTGAGTTCGTGGAAGTGGAGACTCCGTGGATCGATCGACTGATCGTTTGGGCACAGGAGAAGATGGGGAAGGAGTATCTGGTGGGGGGGAAACTGGAGGGTCGGCACAAGGAAGAGTGCTTCACTCCTCAACGATATGGGGTGGTTTCTCTGAAGCAACTCATTTGCTGAGTTGTCAATCCATTCGTCCTTCTCTTGACTCCTTCCGCACCTTCTCGTTCTCTTTCTTCATTCTCCTTGACCTTCTGACTTTTCCTTTCTTTTTTCGGTTCAGACCGAGTGCATGTGCGATCATACAGTCTCTGAAAGACGTTCATCGCTTTCTCGAGGAGCGAGGGGTTGAATGAATGAATGAATGAAACTGACAGACTGGCGCTGCATGCAGTGACGAGGGAGACAGCCGGAAAGAAAAGACGTGATCAGATTGATGCCGTCTTGCCTTGAGGCTTTGTCAGAGGTCGACTTTGTTCGTGCGCCTGTGTAAGAATGGCAGGATTGATGCTGCGTTAATTCTGCCCCCCGACAAGTTACCCCTCGAGAGGGAGAGGGTGGGGGGAGAGGGACGCAGAAGAAAAGGCGGTCGGGGCTGGTCGTGAATCGAAGGAGGAAGGGAGGGACGGAGCAATGAGAGGAGGAGAGATGAGTTTGACGAAAAGTGGGCGTGAATGGCTGCGAATGGGAAGGACATAGAATAGATCGAGGCTTGTTTGAATGATTCGTTTTTTGAATTTGCGAAGATGAAAACGAGGGAGGGTCCAAAGAGAGTGGCGGGATGGAAGAATCAACAGTGAGGGTCAAATACTGAACCTCTCTGCTCTGCTGCCTTTCTTTCTGTCGTTGATCTTTGCCGTCTGCTTCCTGTCTCCCTTCTCTCTATGTTTGCACGTGTCCCCTAGACTTGCACCAGGAAATGAATTTGCGCTCGCATCTCAGCGTCGCTCGTTCCATGTATTAATACTACTCAATCGATGGTCGTGTGTCCTCTCAAGGCACCGGGAGAGAATAGGCCTTCTTGCAGTCTGCTTTGGGTCATGCATGCACTTGCATTGCGATCGGTCAGCGCTTCTTTTTGCGCGCGGATCTGCGAGGCTGCTGTGCTTGTCAAATGCGAGGCTTGTGAGCGCGTGTCAGCTGTTGCGTGCACGTTTGTGCTGCATGGTGCTCAGCGCTTCCTTCCACACGCGGATCTTGTTCCCGGAAGGATCCTATGCTGCATTTCGAATGCGAGGATCGTTCGTATGTGTGTGTGTGTGTGTGTGTGTGTGAGTTGTCGCATGTCCGCTTGTGCCTGCGTGGCGATTGCTCAACGCCTCCACATGCATCTCCCTGTATAATGCCATATGTGCGTGTGAATAAAGAAAGAAAAAATCAGAGAGGGAAACACTTTGGCTCTGATGTTCTGCTTTCATCAGGGCGCTCGCTGTAGGACTCAGGACCATTTGAGGGCCTCAGGCCTAGGCGAGTGAGTAAGTGAATAAGTGGAGGAGTGCATGCAGGAATAATTGATGTTACAGTTAAATTTAAGCTCCATTCATTTAAAGTTTTTAAGTTGAATTTATATAAGCTGTATTAATTTAAAATTTTTAAGTTAATTCGATTTAAGCTCTATTAATTTGTAGTCTTAAAGTGGGAGTAGGTTTAACCGCTATAGGTCATAGTCTAAGACAGTTACGGTCCGACTCCAAGTCTAGCTCCAAGTTACTCGAAGTATAATAAGGCTGAGAAAAGGTGCATAAGGTGCTGGTGCTGGTGCAAAAACAGGTTTGCACCTTAAATCAGGTGCAAAACAGGTGCAAAATAAGGTGCACCGTTTACTCTATAAAAACTAGGTTTCTAAAGCTAATTTCTAGTGTTTCTAGCGGTCAAAAGGCGCCTCATTCAAGGCCTAAAAGCAAAGAGGTCTAGTGAAAACATTTTCTTGTTGGCGAGGCTAAAAGTGATTATAGAGAAACGGAACTGGTGCAGTAGGTGCCAGCAGCGGCAGAGTACGGTTGTGCAAATTTAGGAGTCGAAAGACTCCCATGTCTGTGGTAGACCTTTCGCTGCTGACTTCAAATCAAACTGAATTCAACGGAAGGCTTCAACAGTTACTTGTGGTTCAAAAAAAACTTTAACACAGACAGCTCTCACTCCAAAAAAGTCTCTGAGTGAGTCAGACCCCTGGAAGAAGCTTCTTTTATATGTTGAGGTTGGCTTGAATCACCCTTGTCCATGAGTCTTCGACGGTCAAACCGTTTCGTTATGAGCTTTTTGGCGACTTACTTGATCATATGTACGTGTATCGGTATGTGGCATGTTTAGCGTCACTCCGACCGACATGTCCCTCGCACACGGCCTGCCACGCTGTGGAACGGGGCCGTGGGGGTGGTCTGCGGCCTCACACACACCCATTTTTTACCTAAAGACTTGGACTTTGGAGCCAACTCTTCTCATAAGGTGCAAAACAGGTGCATCAGGTGCATCTGGTATAAAACAAGTGCATCTGGTGCGACTCCTCGGTTTACACCTTTTCTGTGATACACCTTTTCCAAGCCCTAAAGTATAAAAAGTTGGCCATCATTTTACGTTTCTAAACTGGTGTAAGCGATACGGATAACTTGAAGGAATTAAGGATTTGTTTATGTTTACATACGAGATATATCCAACCAGTTGGGTAAGTGCCTCGGGGGGCCCTTTAGGGCGTCCTCAAGAAAGATTGATGCACACCATCGGGGGCTTGGGCATGTCTTATGCAGATGCATGCATGCATAGGGCGGGGGCTACGGCAACGCGTACGAAGTATGCTTTTCGGGACCATGCCGCATGCCGGGGGCGAGTGGGGTGCTTTTTGCCCCCCCCTCTGCATAGGAGACCAGCGCTTTTCTACAAAAAACTCGTTCTCATAATTGGTAAGGAGTTAGAAGCTGAAACTTTGTGTAAAAAGACGTTGTATAACGATAGAAAAAGAACTGTGAAACAGATTTTTTTTATTATAGGCTGCCATATAAATTTTGTAAGTTTTATACCGTTTTTCTTACTATTTAAAACCGTTAAAAAATGGCCTCAAAATTAAAAAATTTGTATGACAACCTATGTTTCTAGAAATGATATAAAAAATCTGTTCTACAGTTCTTTTTCTATCATTATAACGTCTTCTTATACAAAGTTTCAGCTTCTAAATCCTTACTAATTATAAAAATGAGTTTTTTGCGGAAATGCGCCACTTTAGGGAGGTAAAAAGCACCCCACTCACCCCCGGCATGCGGCGCGCATACACTTGCAACTCCGCGCGAATTACTTGAGGGGCACGCATGTGCAAAGTAATTAATTAAGGTATGTGCGATCGCGGTTCCGTGTGAGTTGCTTGAGGGGCATATTTTGGAATTTGGGCGATACTGTGACAGACGGAGATAGAAGCGACCCCCCCCACAAAAATGAAAAAATGTGTTATGCGAGTGCGTGCGATCTCAGGGCCTCTTGGCTGATCTCAGCAGAGCTGAGCTGCCCCCCGAGGCGACAACGACTAGCCTGAGCGCCATTTCATCTTTGTCTATAACAATACTCTATATTTAGGTGTATATATAGAAACGACACAAGTTCTAACTTGAACACAAATCTCTAAATATACACTGGAACTATAGTGTGTCACTGTCTCTAGTCGGCTAAGTGTACTGCAGACGCTTCGCAAAGAGTCTGCTCCAGCAATTTTGAAACACAAAAACGCAACGCGAACGCACTCAGCAAAGACTCAATTACGCATACAACAACACTCTTAAGAACACGAGAGAGACATCAACTTAATTCTTGATTGCGTGCATGCAGAAAGCCATCAACAAGAAAGAACGACTCCACTGAAATTCAACTCAGCTCCGAACACCACCACCGACTTCACCATCCCAGGCAGAAACGACCTCCTCGATGCCCCTCAGAGCTGGCCGAGCTTATCGATACGTACGCATGCATTGTCAGATTGAAATTGCATTGATCGAACCATGCAGAGACGAAAAGTCCTCGCGAGGGAGGCACACAACCTCTTAAGAGAGCCGTCATCAGCACACTAAGCGGAAAACCGAACAAGAACTCAGGAAAGAAAGTTGTCTCTGATCGTGTGGACTGGAACTGCGTTTTGCAGGGAAACCAGTGCACTCAATGAAGGAAAGCGCCCAGACGCTCAAACGGAAAAGAAAGACGAGCAAGCATTCATCTTCTTTCCAAGAGATGCACAGACCGAACGTGCACTCTCTCTGTCAGTCAGGCAATTCATCTGCTCGGTTGCATGGTGTGTGGGTCTTGAAGGAATTTGACCAAACAGGACTCACACACCTACCCGCATGTCCCTCCATCACTGCCTTCCATCCCTGAACAATGTCGGCCGCCCCCCCGACATATGCTCAACGCATGCATGCAGTGACGACCAGGGCACTAATATAAAAATCGTACCCATGCACGATCAATCGGGCCTTCCCCTGCGTGTGGCACAAACAACGCCGAGACACACGGAATGTTTGCTTCTCCACCAGTTCGTGCTTTCTGACGAATTTCGAAACAGCGAAAGGCTCCTCCCACAGGAGAGCCTTGGCAGCGTCAGCTGTAGCAGGAAGATGGAGCATAGAGGAATTAGAGCTACAAAGCAGGAAGAATCAGTTGAAACCAGGCGATCGAGACCATGCAGGCAGGCAGACAGACTTTTGATGGATCGAAAACCGTCAGTCAAGTTAGAGCAAGCCTTCATACAGGAGGGTCTTCTGTAAAAAGACAGGTAGGTACCCTCTCACTGTTCTTTCTTTCTGTCAGGCCGAGCCCACCGACAACCTCATCACATGCACGTGATTGCATTCAGTCACACGGAGAATTGGCTTTCTCAGGCAGGTCCCCTCTGTGTGTGAGCACGGCCATTCCCGACGATTACGGAGATTCTTCACCATCACTGTCGGCCCTATCGCTTGCAGGAGAAGCAAATTGAAGTCGTGGGCTGCCGAGATCTGCAGAGGGAGGGAAGCAGGAAGACAACAAGCAGACTCAGAGCATCTCTATGAACAGACAGGCAGAGAGGATTGATGTTGGAATAAAGAAGGGTCATGCAGGAATGATTAGGCGGTGGAAGAAGACTTCCTTCTGCCCCTGCCTTTCCTAGCTGTCCGCTCTAGCAAGGAAGGAGGACACATGAAGAGCACAGCTTTTCCACAGTCCGAAACACATCCAACTCGATTGAACTAGTCATAAGTTCCTGCAGCTGACAAACCAGACAGGCAGGCCCACGCACGTGCAAGGTCAAAGAAGAACACGAGCAAGACTTACCTAAGATCATGGTCTTGGTATGATCCTGCTGGCCTCTGCAGACATCACCAGGGCGGAAATGGAGATTGAGCTAAGTTCAGTCGGACCGAAACACGCACAAACATACCACTCGAACACACCGCTTTCCAGCACGCGAACTCATACGCTCATATGCATGTACATGGGTACGCGGCACACACGCACACACGCATACGCACACGCACACACACACACACACACACACACAGAGGCACACACACACACACACACACACACACACACACACACACACACACACACACACACACACACACACACACACACACACACACACACACACACACACACACACACACACACACACACACACACACACACACACACACACACACACACACACACACACACACACACGTGACCAACCGGGAGTGTCCCTCTTTTTCGAGAAGACAGAGAAGGCGCTTCGGAGTGGGAGCACTTGTCTCCATTGGGGAGGCCGTACAGCTACTCGGTCCTGCCTTCTTCATGGATACCTGCCTCATTACTTCAAGAAGGGGGGTCTCGTCGTCGATGTCAAGGTCTTCGAAGCTTTCACTTACACCACGCGTGGGATCAGTTTGATGCTTTTTCTGCTGGTGAGCCTCTGTGACACTTCGCCCCAAGGGTGGCTGGGGAGGGATCGCTTGGTTGCACGAACAACACATCTGAGGAGACGCGGGCGTGCTTCTGCTCCTTTGCAACTCCAGGGCGGTAATCTCTTGTGACGGTCTTATCGAATTCTGTGGACCAGTGGAATTGACGGCCTTGGTGGTGGCGGACATCCTGCTTTTCTCTGCTACAGAGCAACACGTATACACGACACAAGCAGAATCATGTGCAAGCGTCAACTATATTAATATAACCGTCCCCAGAGGCTGAATACGTGGATTCACCACTCACCGAAACTTCCCCTCGAATCCAAGGGCTTCCAAGGGATCAAGTAGACGCCCTCACTTTTGGTTTGCGATGTCTTTGTCAGTCCAGCAGCAACACGCAGTGTGTTCACGTGGTCCTGAAGTCGACGAAGCGAAAAGGCTGAAAACTCGGCAGACTCGACCGATCCAGTGAAGGATCCAAGAGTCACGCTGCTCCTCTCTCAAGCGTCTCTGTCTTACGCAATGAAGCTGACATTCACCTGTACTCGTGAATCCGAATTCGTTGACTGAACTCAATTGTCTCAATCACGCATATAAATTGTCTGACCTTTGCGGCAGTGTCGGATTTAGCCGGCTACATGCGTGCGTTAGGAGCCCCCAGCATGCATGCAATTACTCTTCCTCCCAGCTCGTGCATGCATGGTCCCGATATAGAGCAAAGACCCAGTCAGGACAGCTCGCGCGTGGCACGCAAGAAACTTCTTTTAAATTGCAAGGGCCCACATTCAAAATTTCCGCGCACGTGTACAGCACCCAGGGGTCGCCAGTATAAGGACATTTTTGCGATTTTTTGCGTGCCCCCCTCAAATTCCAAAAAATTTTAAAAATCCGAAAGAAAAATTCACAAGAAACAGATCGATCAAACTGAACATAACTGAACCGTTTTGAAGGAGCAGAAGAGTGAGCAAACCGAAGAAAGAGCAAGTACAAAACGGAAGCGAGAGCCAGAAGCAGTGTGTATGGTGAGAGAGGGGAGTATCTGTAAGTGGAAAGAAGGTTTGAGTGCTCTTTGCTTCGTTCGGTTTAGTTTCACAACGTGAAGAAGAAGGCGTTCCCAAAAAATTTTCACCCTCGATCACTTAAGGGGGGAACTTCTTTGTTTTGATCGTCTGTTTAGGTTCTTCAAAGGGAGAATGAGTGGGTGCAGAAGTGACGAACGTACCAGGGCGCTCTTCCAATCAGAAGAGTCCCTGAAGAGGCGCTACACTTACCTTGCACGTGCTGGTGCTGGTGCTTACGGCTCAGTCATGTGAGTCCCTTTTTTGTCTGGTCTCTTCGATCAAGGTTCAGTGTGCGTGCATGATCACCACCAATCGTTTCCATGCTTGCAGGGTTGCAAAGGACATGGCCTTCGACCGCCTCGTGGCAATCAAACACGTTCCTGATGTGCTCAGAAGCGAAAACTTCGCAAAATGCATTTTGAGAGAGGTCAAAATTCTTCGTCGCTTGAGAGGGCACGAAAATCTTCTGGACCTCCAGGGACTGGAAATCATCCCGAAGCCTGATGGCAAACACGACGCGTAAGTTAGGCTTGCTCTTTGTGTCCTTGTTCACTTGGGACCTGGGCAGCAGCATGGACTGTTGAGGGAGAAAAAAGTCTTTTGGGGTCAAGTCTCCATACTGAGGGATTTGTGTCAACCACGATTCTTTCACTTTCCTTACGTCTCTTTTGAGTGTTTGCGCTGTAGGCGCTTAACTGTGCGCCTCTTCTCTTCCCTTAACT
Source organism: Chromera velia (assembly GCA_018398765.1). Lineage (NCBI taxonomy): Eukaryota > Chromeraceae > Chromera > Chromera velia. The sequence goes on along the minus strand of JAHBMJ010000432.1, from coordinate 104,422 downwards.
CTTAGGGATCGGTGAGCGCCCCCATTTCCTCCTCAGCTCTCATTCCTGTTTCATTTTCTCCCGTCTCTCCAAAGTTTCAGATTCCTTTCCCCCCTTTCTGTGCCTTTTCTGCTCTCCTGCTTCTTGTGCTGTGCCATTTCACGCGTTCCTTCCTGAGGTTGCTTTCTGAAATCGATTGTCTTCCTTGCTTTGCACTTCCGCCAAACAGGTTTTTGATCACCGGATTGATGGAGACAGACATGGCGAAGGTGATCCGGTCCGGACAGACGCTCTCTCTTCACCACTGCCAGTTCTTCCTCTACCAGATCCTCAGAGGAGTCAAGTACCTCCACACAGCCAACATCATGCACAGAGACCTGGTCCGTTCTTCCTTCCTTCCTTCCGTCCCTTCCCTCCCTTGTTTTGCTCCCGCTTCTGTGTGTCTCCTACTGCATGTTCTGCATACGCTGGAGGCGCTGTGGGAAGTTTCGTGCCGCGCGTTGACCTGAATCCCGTCTTTATGTCAGCCCTCTGTCTTCTGTACGCTCATTTTGTACAGTACTGGCCGAAGCGGTCTCTCTCCTCTTGTCTCCTCCCCTTAGCTGTCTGTTTCTTTCACTGATGAGGTGGTTGGTGTGTGCAGAAACCGGCAAATCTGCTGCTGAACTGCGACTGCGATCTCCGAATTTGCGACCTGGGACTTGCCCGGGTGATGCCGGACCAGCAACAGGAACTGTCTGTCCCTGTGGAACTGCAGCAGCAAGTGCAGCAACTGCAGCAGCAGGGGGGGGCGGTTGGGGCTGGTGAGCCGGTGGTGCCGCTGACCGAGTACGTCCAGACGCGGTGGTACAGAGCCCCCGAGGTCCTCTGCGGACAGGGGACATACGGAAGCTCTGTGGACATCTGGTAGGCAGGGGGCGGGGCGGGGGGGAGGGTTATGGAGACAACATTGTACCTCGGCAGGCAGCCCTTGGTGTTGGTGTCTTTCTCCTTGAGACATTCGTTCGTTTGATGGTTTTCGTTCCATGCATGTGCAGTCTTCCTCTTTCTTCCTCTTGTTGCTTGTTGTGATTAGAGGCCCTTCCTCTCATGATGTAAACTTCGTATTTCAATTTCCCCTTTTTGCCTTTTGCCTCTTGCTCTCCGACCCTGTATGTGTATGTGTATGTGTGTGTGTGTGTGTGACTGTTTCTCTTTCAGGTCGACCGCGTGCATCGCCGTGGAGATGGTCATCGGGCAGCCCCTCTTCCGGGGCCGAGATCTGAAGGACCAGTTGACGCAGGTGGTCAGATTCCTCGGCAAACCCACAGCATCCGACATGCTCCATCTCCGTCACCCAGGGGTTGCGCGCTTTATCGAGCGACTGGAACACGCACCTCCCCGCTTGACCCCGCAACGGCTGCAGTCGATGCTGCCAGGAGAGGCCGGTCAGGATCCTGCCTTTGCCGATCTTGTCTGCCGGATGTTCTCCTGGAATCCTCGAGACCGCCCGACAGCCGCTGAGGCACTCTCGCATGAGTTCTTCGCAGAGCTTCACAGAGAGGATGACGAGCCCGAAGGCATTCCGATGCACCCCAGCGCCACAGCTATCTTCGAGAGACGGGATCACAGAGCAACACAGCAGCAGCAGCAGCAGCAGAGAGGGGGGGGACCCATGACTGTGCCAGCGACTGCTGTTACAGCCGGGGTTCCTCCAAGCCGTGTGAATCCCGCAGTGAATCCGCGGGGGGATGAGAGAGGAGAGAGACCTGCTGAGGCTTCCACTGTGAGATCCGACCTGCTCATCGGTCAGTGAACGAACACACTGTCGTCTCGCCCCTCTTTCTGACTGCCCTTGTGTGTTTCTTTTTCTGACGAAACGGAAGGGCTCCATTCTCTCTTGTACGTTTAGACTGTGACTTGCCTGTTTTTTTCATTCAAACCAACTGTTCTCGCGAAAGTCATTCCGCCCCCCC
>JAHBMJ010000432.1:0-102364 GCA_018398765.1 Chromera velia | reverse complement strand
CAAATTTTCGGTTTTTCTCTGGCGTCCCCCCCCCCCGCCACCCCTCCGAATTCTCGTTCTTTCTCTCGCGTGGCCCCCCAACTCCTCCACGTCTCGCCTTTTGCCGCTGTCTGGATGACGTGTGCGTGTGTGTGAGAGAGTGTGTGTGTCTGTGTATGTGTGTGTCTGTGTGTGTGTGTGTCTGTGTGTGTCTATGTATGTGTGTCTGAGTGTGTATGTGTATGTGTGTGCGTGCTGCTTCCTGTCCCTGTCGGGAGTTGCAGACGAGTTCCTCCATGAGGTTCGCCTCGTGAGGGACATGTTGAACAGGGAAAACGGCACTCCGAGCACTGCCGTCTCAAGCTCCTCAGACGGGGTCGAGTTGGACGAGGAGGAGGACATGTCCCCTCCTAGCCTGATGAGAAGAGTCTCTGCCGCCTCTGCGGGGGCGGCCTCGATGGCTCCTCCCCCCCATTCTGTGCCTCTGCAGAGGCACGTGACTGATGGGCAGGTCCAGCGCGGAATGGCCATGGGGGGACAAAGGCAGTAGAGAGAGGGAGGAGAAGAGAGGTGTCTGTCTGTGCGGGGTTTGAAAGAAAATGCAAGGGAGGAGGGAGACAGAGAAAGGACAGTCTGAGAGGAAGGCATACAGGCAGGCAAAGGTGACTTGGAGGAAGAAACTACGGAAATGTAAGCTAATTGAAAGGAAACGAGGAAGAAGAGAAAGGCGAGGTAGAGAACATTCTGCAACTGCCCTTCCGTTGAGGAAGACCTACAGTAAGTCAAGAAAAAAAATGACGAGCAGAAGACAATTCGCAGAATGTGTGCAAAGGGCGGTCACAAGAAAAGAACAGTTGAGCTCAGCATTCCTCAGTTTCTTGCCTTTCTTTGTTCGTTCCTCCCGCTTTTCCTTCGTTTGTTTGTTGCTTTACTCCTTTCTCCCGTCCTCTTTATTTATTCTTTCCTTCTGTCGCTGCAACCACAACCAAACGTGATGGATGTTTCTTCTTCCCTTTAGTAGAAGACCGAACAGACGTGAAGAAAGATTTGTTCTTCGCATTTGACGAAAGATAGACAAGCACGGNCCGCCACCCCTCCGAATTCTCGTTCTTTCTCTCGCGTGGCCCCCCAACTCCTCCACGTCTCGCCTTTTGCCGCTGTCTGGATGACGTGTGCGTGTGTGTGAGAGAGTGTGTGTGTCTGTGTATGTGTGTGTCTGTGTGTGTGTGTGTCTGTGTGTGTCTATGTATGTGTGTCTGAGTGTGTATGTGTATGTGTGTGCGTGCTGCTTCCTGTCCCTGTCGGGAGTTGCAGACGAGTTCCTCCATGAGGTTCGCCTCGTGAGGGACATGTTGAACAGGGAAAACGGCACTCCGAGCACTGCCGTCTCAAGCTCCTCAGACGGGGTCGAGTTGGACGAGGAGGAGGACATGTCCCCTCCTAGCCTGATGAGAAGAGTCTCTGCCGCCTCTGCGGGGGCGGCCTCGATGGCTCCTCCCCCCCATTCTGTGCCTCTGCAGAGGCACGTGACTGATGGGCAGGTCCAGCGCGGAATGGCCATGGGGGGACAAAGGCAGTAGAGAGAGGGAGGAGAAGAGAGGTGTCTGTCTGTGCGGGGTTTGAAAGAAAATGCAAGGGAGGAGGGAGACAGAGAAAGGACAGTCTGAGAGGAAGGCATACAGGCAGGCAAAGGTGACTTGGAGGAAGAAACTACGGAAATGTAAGCTAATTGAAAGGAAACGAGGAAGAAGAGAAAGGCGAGGTAGAGAACATTCTGCAACTGCCCTTCCGTTGAGGAAGACCTACAGTAAGTCAAGAAAAAAAATGACGAGCAGAAGACAATTCGCAGAATGTGTGCAAAGGGCGGTCACAAGAAAAGAACAGTTGAGCTCAGCATTCCTCAGTTTCTTGCCTTTCTTTGTTCGTTCCTCCCGCTTTTCCTTCGTTTGTTTGTTGCTTTACTCCTTTCTCCCGTCCTCTTTATTTATTCTTTCCTTCTGTCGCTGCAACCACAACCAAACGTGATGGATGTTTCTTCTTCCCTTTAGTAGAAGACCGAACAGACGTGAAGAAAGATTTGTTCTTCGCATTTGACGAAAGATAGACAAGCACGGAAAGGCGCATCAAAGCGAGAAAAACGAGGCAAAGACAGAAAGAATGCAACAATCAGGCAGGCAGGCAGGCAGTAAAGGAGGAATCGTGGAAGAAACCCGAAAACGTTGATCCATCGAATTTGTTTCAAACCGACCGTCAGAAAGTGCTAACGAAAGAAGAAACACAGTTTCGTTGCTGTCTTGTCTGTGTTTACTTTACCTGATCATCTTGTGTCTGTGTTTCTTTGTTTGCTAGGCCGTGAAATGAAAAAACACTGCTCAGGAACGAAAGAGGGAACGTCCTGAAGTGAGAAGTGGGGGAAAACAAGCAAGACCGACAGAAGGAAAAAATGAATTTGCTAGCAAGCCAGTGGGAGTAAAATGAGAAAAATACAACACAATAAGAGTAAATCCAGAAAGCTGCAGCGTCAGAAAGCGACAAGGTGTACAGATGCCGTAACGCTTGGGCGTTCGAGGTCGGGGACAGACAGAAGAAAACGAGACTGACTGCTTCAGCTTGGGTGGGTAGGGAACAAAAAAAGAAAAGTATCGGTCGAAAGGAAGAAAGAAAGAAAGAGCTTTCCTTCTTTCTGTCTGCGTGAGTGAAAGGAGAGTGTTGGGGGAGGGTAAAAGGGCGGAGAAAGAAGAAGGAGACTGTAAGGTTGGGCAACTTTTTCTCATTCTGTCTCTCGTGTTTCTCGTCCTGGGAGTCGCTCTCATGAGCCCTTCCCACCCCCCCCTTCTCTCGCTCGCGTTTTCTGCTTTTGTCTCGTGTCTGTCATCCCTCCTTAAGATGCCCCTTGTCGTGGATCCTCGTTAATGTGTTTCCTTTCTCTTTCCCCCTCCCTCTCTCTCTGCCTCAGCTGTTCCCCCCTCATCTATTCTGTCCCGGAGTCATTCATTTCCTTCTCCTCCTTTTTCGTCTCCTCTTTCTTTTTCTTTCTCTGGCCCCCTCTCCTTCAAACAACCTCCCTCAATCGTCCGTCCGTCCGACCGTCCACTTGACATCATCATGTGGTCTGTTCTTACTGTCCGTTTTTTTCGCTGCCAAAAAGTGATTGATTGACTGGTCAAATTCCTCAACAGAGCAAACAGACATGAAAAGAAAAATCAACCGAATATATTGAAAGAAGTCAGTCAGTCCCCACCAGCCTGCCAGGGAGGGTTTGCACTCTTCTCTTTCTTCCTCTCTCTCTCTCTCTCGCCCTGGTGGGTAGGAATATCGGGAAAGCTGTATGGATGGATGGATGGATGGAGAGGACAGGTAAAACCCATCTATCTACACTCCCGAATGATTGACTGACAGTGACAGAAGATTGCTCATTCTGCTTCCTTTACTTCTATCCGTCAATGTCGTTCGTGCAATTGAAGGTTGTGCCTCTGTCTCCTTCCTTCCTTCCTCCTGTCCTTCCTTCAGTGCAAGATCGACGTCCTGGCTTCTCCCCCTCTTTCCTTCCTGGCTTTCCCCCTCACTCGTTTCTTTCTCTGAAAGAGGCGTGAGTCTTGTTGTCCACGCCGTTTCACGTCTTCTGGTGATGTAGTTATCGATATTTGGCCTCCTTCAGCCCCCTGGTTGCTTTCCTTCCTTTCCTCTTTTGCCTCTTGGCCAAGGGTGTCGGGTGTGCTTTTCGTTTATCCTTCAAACCTCCTTCCCTCCTTTTCAGGCAAAAAGAGAGCGGCTCCCCCCTCGCCCCCTTGCTCTTCTTTCGGTCTTTCTCTTTTCTCTGCTGCTGCCTTTCCCCCTTCCACCCGGGAAAGAAGGGAGTGTGCGTTTTGGGGTATGGGACGGGGGGGAGAACCTTTTCATTGTCCGATTGAATTGAAAACGTTAGTTTGCTTTCGTGAGGGCTGAGGGGGGTGGACAGGAAAGGGAAGGAAGAAGAAAAACCTTCTCTCGGTCCTTGAGAAAGCTCCTTTACTTTTCTTCTCGATCTCTTTCTTTCCCTTGAAAAAAGGAGAGGATGGCAGTGAAAAAGGGAGAAATGGATTCATAAAGAAGAAGATTCACAGAGAGGAGAGGAGAAGAAAATGGTCCGTCCATACACGCAAAAATACCCCTCGCTGGCTGGGTTCATCTTCTCTGACGGGACGTTTCGATAGATGTGTTGGCACGAAGCAAGAAGGAGTGGGCGGTTGGGTGGATGGCAGGAAAAGAGGAGATCTGTCGTCGTTCCTTTCTTTCTTCTTCCTTTCTTGGCTCGTTTTGCCTTACAGTCGATCGACATGTCAGACAAGTATGTTTGTTTGACACCGTTGGATGGATCGTTTGGACGCCTAGAGTGCCTGCGTGTGGCGGCTTCCCGCGTCTGTCTCCCCCTTTGGAAAAGAATGACGAAAACGTCAAAGTGAAAAGCAGAAAGGAAAACCCTCCAAGTGCGCGCCCTTCAAAAGGAATGGGCTGCATTCTTCTGACTAGAAGACACGCAAACGGGGGGATACAGAGAAGAAAGCATTGGGTCACGCATTTGAAACCCGAGATTTTCAGAAAGGCACCCGCAAGAAGGGAGAGGTCGCTGTCAAAGTCTGTCACTCAGTTCAGAGTGCAGATGATCCGCACAGCCGTCAGGCAGAGTTCCATCCAATTCATTCAGTCGTTGCGGACGGATGGAACAGTAGGGCGGAAGGGAAGAAGGATGAAAGAGAAAAGAGAGGAGTGGGGGAGACGAGACGGGAGAAGAGAAGAAAAGGTGGTAGGAGGAAAGCGTCAATGCTTTTTTTTATTCCCTTGTTACTTTCCTTGTTGCTCTATGATTGATTAATTTCGATTGAACACTGACCGGGCTGGCACGAGAGGGTATCACTTATCGTTACTTGCGGAGTTCACTCACTTAACCACTCCACCTGCCTGTGTGCTCGTAACTCAGTCAACAAACAAGTCTTCCTTCCTTCTTCCTTTCTTTCCTCCATGTGACAGACAGACGAACGGGTTCCTTCCTTCCACCAGGGTGGGGGGGTTGCTTTCTTTCTTTCTACTGCCTCTTCAGCTTTTGGGTGATGGATGGATGGATGGATGGATGGATGGCTGTGTTTCTTCTCTTTTCTCCTCGTGGCTTGTTAAAGTGAAGCCAACGGAAAAAAGAGCCTGCGCTGTTTGTCTGGTCTCTCTGTAAGGTACTAAATTGAAAGGAAGGCAGCGGCAGAAAGGACAGAAGACTGCCCTCCCCCCTCAAGTACGCAAGCGAAGTCGGAAGGAAGGAAGGAGAAAAGGAAGGAAAGGTTCCGGAATCCCGGCAGCCGGACCAGCCGGAAGGGACCGAGGAGGAGAAAGAGACGAGGAGGGAGGTCTGTCTCCTGACTGAAAGTGAGGTTTAAAGTCGTCATACTGATAAATGAATGAAAATCGACTGATGCGATGGACAGTTGAACGGATCCGCTGGGTGGATGGGTGAATAAAGAACGGCAGAGGTGAAAAAATGCTTGGGTGGGTGGGTGTTCGAACGAATTGTATGCAGGCAGACAAAAAAACGGCGGTTTCTCTTTCTCCCCCCCCTCTTCTGTCTCATTCTTTTGTTGATGTGTGTTCCTTCTTCCTCCCTCTCGTACCCGCATAACAATCAATCAATGACTGTTTACCTACCTCTTTCTCCATTCATTCATAATGTGTGTCGCCCCCTTAGACGGCAAGCAAGAAATACCGCTGGGCTGGCTGTGATCCTCTCAGAAAGGAGACACGGGATTTTGTCTCCTGTCTGTCTGTCTGTCTGTCTGTCTGTGTCTGTCCAAATGAATGAATGGAAAGTGTGTCTTTTTTTGACTGCCTGTCTGGATGCATTCTGCCTGTCCTTTCCTTCCCTGCTGTCTTCCAAGATGCATGCATGGATACATGTGGTGAGTTTAGAAGGAGACCTTCGTATCTCTCTCTCCTTGTCTTCGTCCGAACCGGCTTCTTCACTTCCATCCTTTCCTCCCCTCTTACCTTCCTTCATTTTCGCTTTAATCGAAGGACTTGTTGCTAAAGCTGCTGCTTGCATGCTCAGCCCGACACCAACAGCCGTTGAAAGAAAGTGTGTGTACACTCATGCTGCTGTCGCTGGAGCGTGGAGGGATGGATGAATGAACAGAATGTACCGGTGTGGTCGTGTCCCTCCCGCCTGCATTTATTCTTGAGTGTTTGCTTCTTCTCAGTGTCACTCTCTCTCCATTGCTCCGTCCTTGTCTTCGAATGTCTTTCATGAATGATGCCTTCATCAAGTGCCGTGCTTCTCTTCTTTCTATCAAACCATCCTTCCTTTCCTTCCCCCCTCTCTTGTGCATGTTTATCAAAGGACGGTAGGTCTTGCGGGTTTGCTTTCCAAGGACCCGACCCGCTTTTCCCCCGGCCTTGTCTCCTTCCTGTCAGTTTGGTTTGTTTGTTTGTTCGTGATTTGTGTGTGCGCCTTCCTTCCTGCCCAGTGCTCTTTCAGTTTTTGTTTATGTGCAAGCACAAAATTCGTCAAGTGTCCTTTCTTCCCTCTCTGATCAAAAGAAAGGAAAGAGAGAAGAAGGACATGGTGGCGCCTGTGTCGCGCCTGCATTCCTTTCCTTCCCCTCCAGTGAACCTTCAAGGTAGCACTCTCAACTGTGAGGACTAGCTGCAAAGATCGATCGAGGGTGTTTGGTGAATTTGCTTTGGTTTCCGTTGCGTTCCGTTGCGATCTCCCCTTTCTTCTGTTCTACTCCTTTCTTTGTCTTATAGCATTTTACTGCCTTATGCTTTCTTTCATCTATGCACAGTGGAGGAAGGAAAGACTGCTTACTGCTTTGTATTGATTGGGGAGAGCAATTTCTTTTAGACCAGCCTGGGCTCGTCAAGGCATAATCAATCCGGCTTGGTAGTGTGCTTTCTTTATACCCACACTGACGGAGAGCCGCGACGTGTCCAGGAAAGGGAGAGAAATGAAAGCAAGACTGTCTGGCTGAGTATGTGTCTTGGTCTGTGTGTATGCAATCTTTCTTCATTTCTGTACGAACGATAATTGGATGGATGGGTGGATCCTCGATTGGTTCAGTCCTTCTTTCTCTCTTTGTTGCTCCTCTTTCTTCTTTCCATTCGTTCGTTCGTTGGTTCGTTCGTTCATGCGCTTCTTGCGGATTTGCTCTTCATTCTTTCCATGTTGAATCTTTATCTATCGGCCCAGCCATCTGTAAATACAATTTTGGCTCTGCTCCGACTGTATTGTTCTTAACATGGTATGGGGATAGAGAGAGGGAGAGAAGAGAGAGAGAGAGGGAGAGAGAGTGACTGGACGCCCTACAGACTGATTGGTGAAGTTGAGATGGCTGAAGCCGTTCTGTTGAGCGAGAGAAGCAAGGAAGGAAATGGATGGGTGACTGACTGACTGACTGACTGACTGACTGACAAGAGGAGAGAACACAAAGCAATGAAGAGGAAGAAAGGGGAAAAAAGAGGAGTGAAAGCAAGCCGATCCGAAGAGAAACGTCGAGAGGGAGACCAGACTCGACACAGACGGGGTGGTTGGGAGACGGGGAGAGGGAGAGAAGCTAGGACAGAAGGACATGTTTCCCTTTTCTCCTCCTCTCTGTCTTTCTTTCCTCATGTCTCTCTGCTTCCACTCCTCCTCTGTCACGTCAGTGATCCTCCATCGAACTTTTTTCAATATCTTGACCCGGGACGCGCTTTTTTCTTCATCTCAATCATTGAAAGAAAAAAAATGGGGCGATCGATCGATCAGAAGGAAAGGAAATGCAAGAGTTGCGCACCGGTAATAAGAAAACCTTCATGTTAACTAACAGCACTTTCCCTGCTGTTTGTCTCCATTCTGCAACTTGTCGGACGTGATCTTTCTTTTTGCCTGATCCCCTCGAGCTCGTGAGGAAGAGGAGAGGGGAGCGTTTATTTCTGTTCCTCTTTTTTCTTCATTTGTATGTTTTGTTTTTTCTTTTTTTTTTTTGACGGAAGAGAAAGTAGTGTGTTGTCCCTCGGCATACAGCCAGGAGAGGGACAGTGAAGGCAAGACGGGGAAGATGAGCTAGCCAAGTTTATTCCGACTGAAAAGAGGGAGAGAAAGAGAGAGAGAAGAAGGCAGACAGCGGAGGTAGTGAAGGGAAGACCGGAGAGAAGTCAGGGGGCAAAGCAAGAAGGGGTGTGAAGGAAGAGGAGAAAAGGCCAAAAAAGTGGAGCCATGTCGGGCCCAGTTTGAACGGCGTCCCCCCCCTCTCTGCCCCTTCATGCGTAGCACCCCAGTTGACTGCCCACCCTCTTTTTTTTTCTGCCACTTCTTTTTGCTGTTGGTGTGTGGATCGCCGTTCTTTTCTTTTTCTGTCTTTTTCTCTCTTGCGCTACTGACCTTGTTTACTTTCGCACTGTTGCTGAACGCGTGTGAGACGTCGTTAAATTGATGCTTGCATGTGTGACCAACGAATCATCCACTTAGACTCGTGTCCTTATTTAAGCTGGTGCAGACAGAATCAAGCTGGCCGAGAGACCGAGGGGGAAGAAAGGAAAGAGGGGGAGAAGAAGGAAGACAGACCTTCTCTCGTTCCGCTGGGTGAAAGAAACCAACCAAGCAACCAACGAATTTAGACAAGACTCCTTTTCACCAAGCGAGAAAGGCCAGCTAATTGTTTCCCTCTCAAAACAACACAACAACGGGCCCCTACCTGCAAGAGGTCGCTTCTTCCTTCCTTCCTTCCCTCCTGCTTTCCCTCAAACGAACAGAGAGAAGGTTGGACGGACAGCGTGTTCTCTCTCTCGCGTTTGGGTCCCAATGCTGTGCTGTTCGGGACCCTTCATTTCTTCGTCTCTTGAGAGAGATGACTGACCCCCATTACCCTTTTTTCTCTCGATGGATGCTTTTCTGCTGCAACTCGGCTGTCTTCATGAATGCCCTTCAATGGATGATCATTAGACCCGAAATTCAATGGACGACCTATTAGACCTTTTTTGTGTACATCATGAAAAGGAACAGGCGGGCAGGTAGGGAGATTCGGACACGCGCATCGACGTTGAGGACTGACTGAATCGAGGACGTTATTTTTTGAAAAGAAAAAGGCGAGAAGGGGAAGGGGCAACTGGTTGTCTGTCCCTCATCCCACTAAACTCTGCCTGTCCGTACTCGATGTCTGGATGCCTGTCGTGAGAGAGTTCGTCTCTCTATCTCTTCCCGTTCTCGCCCTTCCTTTCTTTGCCTTCCCATTCCTTTCCTTCTCTTCTCTCGTCTCTCTTCCGAGCACGGTTGGCGTTTGTTTGGTCCTGCTGCCCAGAGAAGAAAATCCGTCGCGACTGATCGATCCAGCGAGACGAGACGGATGGACTAGACAGGCTGCCTGCCCGTGCCTCCTCCCCCTCCCCGTCCTCACTCACTAACGCTGCTTCGTCTTCATCTGGCCGGAGGCTAAAATTTTCCCTTTCTCCCGACTCACTGTACCTGTCCCTTCCTCTGCAGAGACTTCAAAAATGAATTCGAGAGACGTAAAGAGAAGAAAAAAATATTCGAATGGATCCTTCCGCTTTGTGAGCCTTTCAAAGACTCAAGAACAAGGGTCTGACTGCTGGCTGGCGTTTTTCGTCTCATTTTGTTTCTGTGCATGCATGCACGGAGGGTGCCTCCTCTCTCTCTCTTTTTGCATGGGGTCCTGCCGTCCGCTATGTTCTGTTCTTTTCGCCTCATCCTTTCTCTTTTCGCCAATGCATTCTTGTGCTCAAGGATGCGCACGGCAGCAAAAGCCAAGGCAAGAGAAAGTGAGGCGGACTGAAGAGCAGAGAGCTGACGGAGTTGCAGACGGAATCGTTTCAGATTCTGTTTAATCGCAAGAGCAAGGCTCCACCGACCAACACAATTATGGTGTCACTGAAAGAGAGAGAGGAAGGAGGGGGGACGGCAGTGGTGGTGAGTGCCTCGACAGAATGTTTGGCGGATGCATGCAGTGAGTGATATATCGCTTCATTCCATTCACCTGAGCTACCTGCCTGAAAGAGCCGTGGGGACTACTTCACTGAGCGTGACTTTTTTATTGCTGCTCTTGCTCTGTCTTTGCAAGTCTCTTTCTGTCTCAATGTAGAAGGAAGAGATACACACAACCAGCCATACTAGAACAAAAAACTCGCTCACTCGTAAGAAAACACACACACTTTCACTCCATCACTGACAAACAGAATCACAAATAAGAGGGATTGTGCTGTGAGACGGGTGGGTCCGGAGGAAGACGGAAGGGCGGGAGAGTAAAGCTTTGTGGTTGTGGTCTGTCTGCAATCATAGACAAAAAGCAACTCTTCCCTTCTCCGTTTTCTTCCCTTCTCCTGAAAGAGCGTACCCTGGTCATGACCGTGTAAGCGTCAGGCGAGTTCTTTCCTCAATGCTTTGGATGAGAAACGAAAAGGAAAAGAAGGGCGAGGAAAAGAGAGGAGAAAACGAACGAACTTCTCTCCTTTTTTCCTGTGCTTCTACCCACTTTGCCTCTATCCTCCTCACACAGGTCCACAAGCAATTTTCCGTCTCACACTTCCTGTCTTGTTTCCAATCCTTCGCTGTCCGGTCGGGAGACTTTCCGATTTCGGGACGGTGAAGGCAAGCTGGAGACTTTTAAGTGAGACACTCAGGTCTCCTTTTGACCTTTCTTCCATCCTTCTCCCGGGAAGAGGAAGAAGGGAGAAGAGCCTGAAAGAGGTTTAAGGACTTGAAAGAAAGGGGACTTCGGTGAAGTGGCGCGAGCCACTCAAGGAAGGAAAGGCAGATGTAGAACAAAAACCGTCGTTTCGCCCGGTGCCGTCATGACAGAAAGACTGCGCAGGTCGCTTGTGGCCTGCGAATCCTTTCTTCATTCGACCCACGAAGCAGAAGTTTGAAGCGGCAAGGTAAAAAGAGGGCTGTGTGACTGTCTGAATAGAGACAGCGCAAGCGACAGAGCAAAGAACAGCAAGCAGAATCACGAATAAATATGAAAAGGTGAAGTGTCAACGGCCACTTTTACTATCTCCCCTCTCAACCACTTGTACATCACACCAACTTCCCTCGTTCGCCTTTCTGTCTGGAGGTTGAGGCGAACCGTGCGGAAAGCGGGCAATTCAGACCTGTCTTTTTCTTTCCCTTTTTTTTTCTTTCTTTCCAACCAACCACGGCTTCCTTGCCCGGCTTTCGCTGCTTCTTGTCTTTGCCAGAGGATCGTCCTCTCTTTTCCTTCCTTCCTCCCGTTTGTCTGTCCCTGTGGTCGGAAGAGCTCTGTCTGGTCGTTTCGTTCTTCTCTCTCTCTTTCTTTTTGTGGGATTTCGATGGGGGTCTCCCCTTTGCCTGGAGTCTCTCTGAAAACTTTCTCTTCTTTTTCCTCTTCGTATTCCTCTTTGTTTCTCTTCTTTCTTTCTGGAGCACGAAACAATCTGAGCTCTTCCTGCGCTTCTCATTAAATCAAATGGGCCAAGACGGACTCGGGAGGCGAAGTGAACTGAGTGGACAGACACGAACAGAGGTGTTCACCAGGGGAGGCGCTTTTGCTCCTGTAACGCCACAAATAGACAGAGACAAAGGAAAAAGCACACGTGAAGGGTGGTCAAGAGAAAGAATTGGTCTGGTGCCCCGTTCTCCCTGCCCTACCTCCCTTCCCCCCCTCCCTTCTTCTCTTCTCCCTTGTTTCTTTCTCTCTGTTGCTGTAGCTGTTGCTGTGGGTAAAATCGCGCGGGCGAAAAGAGAAAACTCGAGCAAGCATTCTCTTTGCTTCGTATCATTCTCTTTGACCCGCGTATGCCGATTCAGCGACGCTTAGACAATTAGACCAAATTTACTGACCGACCAACGGACCGTCTTGGTCTGTCTGTTTGTCGGACTCTGTGGGGATTCCCTATGATGCCCTTTGATCTGCTGCTCTCGCTTTTAGACTTCTTTATTCAATCAGACGATGATCCGGTGTAACAATCGCTGCATTCTCTTTCTCTCTCTTCGTTTTTTTATTAGACTCTTCTCAAAAAAGTCCGGCGGTCAGCCGAGGGAAGTGGCTCCTTCACAGAGGTTGGTGGGTGATTTTTAATTGTTATCTAATCGTAGGCCCGGTTTTATTTCTTTCTTTGCTTTTCCTTCTTTTGTTCGTTACTTTTCTTGCATTTGTTTTATTTGTTTTTCTAGCTTCTTGTGTGTTCTTCCTCCCTCATCGGCTCACCAACTTTGGTCTTTGATTGCGTTTGGGTGGGCCGGGTGAGTTCGTTGCTTGTCTTTTCTCTCTTGCAGTCATCGCTCGTTGCTCAGCCTGACTTCCTCAACAGCTTTATTGTGTTTATGTGTGTTTGTGGATGGGTATGAGGGTGGGTGTCTCTGTGGCTTCGCATTCTTTCTTTCCTCTTTCCTGCACATGATTGTTTCTGACAGAGAGAGCGGCGTTCTCTTGCGAAAGGCAGCCCAACCACAAAGAAGAGAAGGGAGGAAAGCAAGAGAGAAAATCGGATGAAAAGACAGGTAGCCAGTAAGTAGGGACGCGAGCGAAGTTATCGATTGACACACCTTGCTCCCTTTCTTCTCGAATCGCGAAATCAGTGAAAGAACAACAGGAGAATCAAAGAAAAAAGGAAAGGCAACCTGCAACTGTGACAAAAAAAGAACGGAGTCAGCGAGGGACGGTGCTGAAATCAGTGGAAGGTCCCCACAGAAGAAGAAATGCTAAGGGGGTAAGGGAAGAGTTTAGCGTACGGCTGAGGGAAGAACGTACGGCTGAAGGGCGAAAAAAAAAAGGCCGCCCTTCAAACCAACTAGATACGCAGACACAGTCTTCGCCGCAGTTCATTTACACTTCACACAGAGGAGTTCGAGGGTTGGGTGCGAACTTTCGTGAAAAAAAAAAGGAACGGTGCTGCGCTGGCTGGGTGTCAAAATCATGCCATGCTTTCTCTCTCTCCCTGTCGTTGTCCGAACTGAATGGAAGAAACAAGCAATCGTGCTGCATGATGTCCCTTTGCTCCTCTCTCTCTTTGTCTTGTTTGTTGTGTCTTGAGGGTCTTTTCTTGTTTCTTTAGTTCTTTCTTTCTCGATAAATGCGATCGTTCTTTCTGCAAGAACCGTCGGGTACTGACTGTTGACTGTATTCTCCCTGACTTGTTATCCCCTCCTCACCTGCTCACCTGAGTAGTTCTTACTGTTTCGGCCAAGGTTTCTCTCTGAGAAGCGAAGCGAAGAGAACAGAGGCCGGTCCGCTGAGGGGGGCCGGCCCCTCGAGTCGGTCCGTTCGTCCTGACAGGAAGGTCAAAAAGGAACTAGAATAGAAGAGGGGGCCGGAGGAAAGAAGGAAGCGAGGAAGGAAGGGCCAAGTCGGCGGCGGTAAAGACGAAGGGCAGAAAGAAAGAAGATCCGATCCATCCACCAATGCGTGAAGGAACGGAGCGACTTCTCGCCCTTCCCATCCCCGTACTTCCTTCCCATCAATCGATGGCCTGGATCGATCGACTGATCGAGGGAGGGAGGGATAATCAAACAAACAAACAAAGAAACAAAGGAAAGAGTCAGGAAGAAGAGGAAAGAAAAGTGAGGGAGGGAAGAAAGTGAGGGGTCCAACGAGTCTGATAGACAGACAGACAGTCTCGGCACTTTGAACGCCGGAACTTTGCACTTCTTTTATTCCTCAATTGATTGATTTCTGGAAGGGAAAGTGAGTCAAGGGAGGGGCAAGGGGTTGATTGAGGGATTGACTGATGCCTTTGCAAACGAACGAACAGCTTTCATTTTTTCTCTCTCTGTGAAGAGACGTGAAGAGAAAAGAAATGAGAAAAAAGCAGGGAGAATAAGAATTCATTCAGGCAAGAAGGAGGCGACAGAATTCACTCATTTGAAGTGCCGTGTCTGTTTGTGTGTCGTCTACAATGGCACACGACCGACTGACAGTTTCGTTGATTGTTTCATTGATTGATCGATTGATTGACAGATTGAATTGCTTGTCTGACGGGCCGAGAAAGTCCAAGAGCAAAGGGGTTGGGGGGAAAGGGAGGGAAAGAGAAACTAGGGAAAAGATGGCGGTGCCTTTTCAGTTTGAATAAAGAGACATCACCGCGACAGAGAGAGAGAAAGACATACGAACGGACCATTGCTCTGAGGCAGAAGTAAAAGAGGAATAGCGAGAGATCGAAACATTACGGTCATAAAGGAAGACACAAGGACGGACACACTGAATGTAGAACTGGGCTTTCCGAAATGTCAATTTGGTTTCTTTCTTTCGTGCATGTAGCTCTGGCAGGGCAACACAACAATGAGACATGGGACAGGAAGCGCATCGTGGGATGATGATGTTGGCGGGAAGGGATACTTCGCATTTCTTTCGCCAATCTTGTTTCGTTGGTTTTTTTCGTAACGCCCAGGCTTGGCTTGGCGGTCACATTAGTGGAGCAAAAAGTAGAAACAAAAAATCATTGTCACAAGTGGTACATTTGACTGACCGGCAGCGTCGCGACACGTGAGCCCGTGGATCGCTTGGTGGAGGCAGGTGTTGATCTGCATGCACTTGCTTTGCTTTTCTGCTTCCTCTACCCCTTCTGCGCAACGGTGCGTGCGTCGTCAGTCTTTGGTCTTCTTTGAACGTCTCGTCCGATTTGGCCGTGAATGGACTGCAGTCCCTTGCTCTTGCTGACATCTGTCTGACTCTGGTCACCTCTCGTCCACCTGCCTCCCTCTCGCTTGCTTTGCGTTTGCGAGAGTGACTCAAGGGAGGCAGGGAGGGCTGAAGGCAGCCGGCAGATCGCTCAGCGAGTAAAACTGTTTTCTCTTTCTGGTTCTTCACTCCACTTACCTGTCTGTGTGTGCCTCACGATTTGCCTCCTACAGTACCAAATAAGTGCGCTGAGAGAGCGAGTAGATGCAAAAAAGAGAAAAGAATAAAGAAAGAGGAGGCGTGTCTCGTGGGGTTGAAAAGTCGGGGAGAGACAGAACGGTCATAAGGGTGAGGGCGTGGGACAGGCTCACTTGGTTTGTGGCCAAAATCTGCTCGTTGCTGTGGTGGACTGAATTCTCCCCCCCTCAGTCTGCAAACGGCAAAGCAGCAAGTAAGAATCGCATTTTGGAGCACTGATCGATGCATTCCTTATGTTGGCAGTGCGAAGGTACTTTTCCTGGAACGGATAGGTTGCCGTTATGTGAGACAGGCGAACGGACAGAAAGAACGGGCGCATGGGTGAGAGGGAGAGGAAGGAATGAAGGCAGTCGTCTGCTTCCTTGCTCTTTCTTTTTTCTCCCTGCTTGCATTCTTCTCTGCTTTCTGTTCTACCTCTCCGCAGAGGCGCTGTTCGAACCCCCCCCTTGTACAGTTTCCGGAAGGGCCTTGCCGGCTGTGGGGATACAGACAGATGGAGAGAAAGAAAAGAAAAGTTGCTGAAGAGATATCAAAAAAGAGGGCTTTGTCTTGGTGTGGGAAGAGCAGAGAAGAAGTTGACAGACAGGATTCCGATATGAGTCCGGACAGCTGATCGCTGAACAAGGCACGCAAAGAAAGGAAAAAGGTCGACCGGAATATTCGAGAAAAAAAAGAGGCATACGGGCGCAAAGAGAGTGTCACTACAAGAAACGACTCACGCCAAGAGTCACAGAAGACTCACGGGAACAGTGAGCAAACTTGAACGCTAAAGACACCTCCAGACGGCTGAGACAGCGGTCTGCAGGCAGAAGTGTCCGGTCTGGTTCTATATCTTTGATCACACAAGAGTTTTCCCCTTCTCTACTGAATTGAGTCCGGTGTGATCTGCTGCTCCAAAGAGTTCTCATTCGTTCTCTTCACGATGGACTTTTTGCTTTTCTTTCTCTTCGGTCGTATCTCTGTTACTGGCTCCCCTTCGACTTTAACCTTTAACCTTTGAGGTCTTTCATCTATGTCCTCCTTTCTGCTGAGTTTTTGGTTGTTCATTCATTCATTCGATCGACTGCATATTCTGAACAGACCTGGTGTCGGACCGTTTGAAAGAAAGAAACAAAGATGACGTAGGAAGGAAGGAGCTTCATGTCCATTGAAAGTTTTTGTCGAGAAGAGTGAGCGAGAGAGAGAGAGACATACGATGACCATTGGATGATTGCTTCATGGATTGATTCTTCATTCAAGCTTGCTTTATCCCCTAGTTTCTTCACTTCTGACGGTTGGCTGGAGCGCTTTTGTCTGTCTACCCGTTCTCGTGAAAGAAAGAAAAATCACTGGCCTGCCTCTGAGAGATCATCAGGGGTCACCACCTTTTGGATGGATGTTATGAATGATTGATGACGGGAGGGCGAGGAGCTCGGCCCCTCAATCAATCAACCACTCACGCCCTCTCACACCGACACGAACACTCAGACAAAAAGATAGCAAAGCGACTCTCTGAGAAGCTGACAGAACGGCAGAGAGAGAACAGATAAGTCGTGAGATCGAGCGGAAAGCGGACGAACAACTGTGCAGGCAGACGGAAACACAGACACTTGCAGCAAAAGACAGCAGTTGGGAAAAGAGGTGAGGGGTAACTCAATCGTTATCGCATTCATTCGTGAAAGCTGTTTTGTATTCGTTCGCATTGCTTCTTTGTCTTTGTCTGTCCCCTCTCACGCGAACTCGTGCCTACTGCTCTAACAACAAGTTGTTCGTTCATTTTTGATCACCTGGCTGAGCCCGGTCTGTCTGTATGCCTGTCTGTACTTCTCTGTCTTGTCTGAGTGAACGATGTACGTGTTGAGAAAGCCCTCAGTCCTGTTGTCTTCTCTGAATGGCGGCTTGAGGGCTGATCGACCGACCGACGTGTTTGTTCGTCCGAGTGAACTTGAGTGAAGACAGCAGGAGAAAAAGAAAGAAAGCATGAGAGAGATCTCGACAACTGGGTGCCCTTCCAGGTGTAAAGTAGATGATCGTGGTTGTCCGTCCTTCTTTCCTCCCTCTGAGGAAGGAACAGAGATGGAAGGGAGAAGGAAGGACTGCGCGATCAGACGTGTCAGTTCAGAGAAGTGTGACAAGAAAGGGAAGAGAAGGTTCTTTGCCTTCCTCTGCTCTGCTCCGCTCTCTCGTTCTTTCTCTTAAGAACAGAAAATAAAAGGCAAAGAAAGGGGAAGCGGTGGCGATCGAAAGTCCGCTTACCCCTCTGCCCATCTGTCTTGTCTTTACTTACAATGAATCGAATCAGCTCTGTCTTTTCTTCTTCCTCTTTTTTCTGTGCCCCTTCCTTTCTTCCTTTCTTTATTTGTTTTCTTCTTTCTTTCTTTCCTTTCCTTTCCTTTTCCTGTGGCAATAAATTGAAGGTCCTCGGTGTGTTTCTTTCTTTTCCTTCCTTCTTCCTCGCCCTGTAGGTGTGTCGGCAGGGACGAAGGGATGGAGGGAGGGATCTAAAGCCGCACCCGATGGATGCATACCTCACTCGACTCACTGTGTGGGAAGGGTGGGAGGGAAGGGGTGGTGCCCTCCTGTCTGCCTTTCGGTGGTGTCAGTGTCGGCACTCATTCGATGGCTGGCTGCGCATGTGTGTGCTGGCATGGAGACGGGCTGCTTCTTTCGCAGCCGCTGCAGAAGATGCTAAATTGTCTGTCGGGCGGGGGGGGACAACGACAATGAGGGTTGGAAGGGAATGTAGATGAATGTGCTTGTCAACCTCTCTCCCTCGTGATGCCGCGCTGATGCTGAGCTGGTCGCTTGGTAAGGTTAGCGAGGTGCAGAGGGGCCAGGCTTCGCTGGATCAACTCAGCTGAAAGTCATAACACCGCTGTGGATCGCGCCGTCTTTGCATCCCTCCCTGCAGAGAAGCTGAGGCAGAAAGAAAAGAAAAGACAGTGAAGGAAGTGGGAGACCTTCCTGCAGGCATAGACCGATGCTTGAATGGAGTCTGCTTTTCTTCTTTTCCTTTTGTGTGTTAGCGTCTTTGCCTGGGTGGGTGGGAGCAGATCAGAGCAAGCGGAGAGCGGAGGTGGAAGTGAAACGTCATAAATGGCCGAGACGGGCGAGGGAAAGGAACTGGGACTGCGTGCTTGCCTGTCCGAATGGATTTATGTTGCTGTTGCTGCTGCTCATTCAGAAGTCGAATGCTGATGCTGCTTGTGCTCCGTATGGGGTAAGAAATCGGCGGGGGGGGGGAGGAGGTCGCAAGGCACTCTTTTCTAGTCTTGGTTTAGAGAGAGTGGAACGAACAACGTGGCATGAATGGCATGCGGCAACAAAAGCTTCCTGGCCCCGTCCCCCTTCTCTCTCTCTCCACGGGGGGGGCAAGTGAATGCGCTGACTGGATGGCCGGCATGATGCAAGGGAAAATCGGGGGTGGGGGGGAGAAGTGGTCGGAAGGAAGTAAAGCGAGATGAGATGAGATGAATAACCAAGTAAGTGCGTGAAAGAACGAATCAGTAAATGGATGGATGGATGGATGAATCAATGGAACAACAAATCGTATCACGCTGGACGTTGATCGAGCGAGGGAACGAGTAAAGGGAGGGGAGAAAGAGTGAGTGAGTGAGTCAGTGAGTGGCGTTGCGCGTTAAAAAAACTGTGGCCGCTCTTCCGAATGGAAGAAGCACCTGACTCTGCCTGGCTGTGTACGTGAGTGCGTGACATGGTTGGAGGAGTATGAGAGTGCGATGTGTCGGCTGGGTCGGAGAAATCTGCCGACAGGGGGAGAAGAGAAAAGTGGTTGCCTGCCACTTTTCTTTCTCTTCCTCTCGACTTAATCAATCAATCTTTTGTCTGTGCTTTTTTCTCTGTTCTTCTTCTGTCTCCTGTTTCTTTCTTTCTTTGTTTGTTTGTTCTTTCCTTGAATGTGTCGTATGTCGTATGCATTCTTTCAATGTTTTGTATTCAAGTGCATTGATGGTCTGTCTTCATTTCTGCCTCACCTGGTTCCCTTCTTTCCTCGCGTGTCTTGCTGGCTTCATCCTCCTTCGATCTTTGCCCTGTCTGTCTGTCTGTCTGTCTGTGTGGCCGTGACATTCCTTCCGCTGCCTGGGGCAGGGTCGATCGAATGGGAACCCCCCCAGCCGTGTTGGGTTGGGTTGGGATGGGTGGCTTTGGGGATTGGGGATGGGTGACAAGGGCAGGGGAGGGGAAGGGGGGGAGGGAACAAGCGGTCGTATGTGTGACTTTCTTTCAGTCCACCTTTTGCATGGCTGCAGCAAAGAAGCGGAATGGGTATTTGAAACGTCGTCGTCGCAAGGTTTTGGCGTGCTTGCTGCATGCATGCAGAAGATCGATCAGTCAGACGACAGGAGGCGGCGTTCAGTGTTCTCTCGCTCTTTCTTTCTTTCTTTCTTTCTTTCTTTTCTTTCTCTTTCTTTCTTTCTTTTCTTTCTTTCCTTCTTTCTTTCCTTCCTTCTTTCTGTGCCTCTTTGGAGGTGCCGAATGTGTGGAACGAGTGTGGATCGATCGAATCATCTAGGTAGCTTGTATGCCATTATTCCGTCCGTCCGTACTTCTCTGGATCCCTTTTCTTGTCTCTCTCTGTCGAGAGGTTTTCCCTTCCCCTTCCTTCCCTCCCCTTCCAACGCCCCATTCACTCGATGCATCGATCCAGTTGACTTTCCCCTCCCCCCGCCTATCTCCGACGGTGGCGGCGGGGGAAAGCTGCTTGATGTGTGTCTCCTTCCATCCATCCACGGACCCGCCACCAACATGAAGGATAGATCAAAGTCATTTTTCTTCCTTCCTACTCGCTGTGTGCGTGTGAGCGTGTCTCTCCTTTTGGCACGTTGAGGGACTTCTTCTTTCTTTTCTTTCTTTCTTTCTTTCTTTCTTTCTTCTTTGCACTCGTTTGCTTGCTTGCTTGCTTGCTTCTTTTGTTTACTGGGTGGAGGGTGACACCACAGCCTTTGAAGGATCCTCATCTGCTACTCCGTCTCTCCGTCCGTCCAGTTCGTTTTGTGCATTTGTTTTGTCACGGGTGCATTTTGTCATCACTCTGACATCATGCCTTGTGGCTTCTTTCATTCATTCATTCACTCGTCTGAACATGACATGTCATTCTCCCTTGAGGCATGTCCTTGCTTGAGTCATTCATTCATTCATTCATTCATTCAGAAAGCCGAACGTTTACCAGCTGCAGGTGGACCGGTCCATTCTTTCGTGAGAGGGACTGTTACCTCTTCTCGATCGATCAATTGATTAGTTGACAGATGTTCTCATTCATTCATTCATTCATTGAAAGGCCATGCATGCACCCATCTATCTGTCCGGATCTTCGCTCTCTGAATTGAAGTGAAATGAATTGTTCCCTCCCTCCCTCATTTATCCATCCAATCCAGCAGGGTGTGTCAGTCGTCTGTCCGACCGACCAGTCAATCAGAAGAGAAAGGGAAAGTGAAGTAAGTTCGTGCGCATATCGCCAACAGTTGGAGTCACACAACACACAGGTAAGGAAGGACAGGGGAAGGATGAAAGGAAAGGAAGGAAAAAAATAAACCGAAGAATGCATTCCCAAAGTACACCTCACACACAGAAGAGGAGAGGACGCTCCGATTCATTCATTCTGCTGCTGGTCGGTTGAGACCGGGAGAGGGCAGGGCACACAAGTGGAGGTAATCCAGCTTCAAAGCACACTCACTCACTGGTTGAAAAGAAACCTGATCAGTGATCGAACGAAAGAGCTCGGAAGGAATGACAACGTTCTGTCTGTTCCGATACCTGATAGGTAGGTGCCTGCCTTCGTGCCTCCATCTGTGCGTATCTCCTGCTCGATGGCAATCAGGACGAAGAAAGGTCTTTGTGTTACCCCTTTCTCATACGGGAGTGCATGCTTGTTTCAGTGAAATCCTTCCTTCACTCCTCCCACGGCCGTTTCGTTTCCTTGCTTCGTTTTGTCCGCGAAGCGGAGCAGCAGAATGAACGCGGGAGAGAGCACAATTAAGTGACTCTAATCAGAGGAAAAGAAAGAACAGCGCAGGGAGGTGACAGTCGCCGAGCCAAAGAGTCAGCAAGTCAGACTGCGAGGCAGACTGGCTGGCTAGCACGCAGAGAGCGAGATCAGACGAGGTGGGAGAAAAAAAAAAAAATAAAGAAAGAGGGTCGTACGGAGAGAGAAACAAACGATCGAAGTGATCGATTGAAGTGAGATAGCAAAGTGCAGTCAGTGGAGGATAGGGGGGGGCATGTGGTGTTCTTCACGTAGTGGCCGGGTCGAGATTGACTGAACTAGACCGTCGAGCCAAGCTGCCGCGTCGCTCTTTTCTTCTCTCTCTTGTCTTCGATCGATCCACCAAGTTCGTTCAGGAAGGTAGATGATCTCGTGGGTGTATGTCTGCAGGAGGCTGCACTGAAAACGAAGAAGCGGTTTGTGCTTGCACATACACGGCCGCAGGGAGGGAGTGAGGCAACCAGGAAATAAGTTTTGTTTGAGAACTGGAGGGAGTTTGCAATGCTTTTGGAACGGTCTGTCCGTCGATTGGGATTCGACGGAGGCTGTAGAAAAGTCGAGAGCAGACCAGTGTGTGTCTACGTCGGTTGTTTTATTCGCTTTCTTTTCTCTTTTGCAGAAATACAGAAAGAAAGAGGACAGAGAGAAAGGGATGTATGTCGTTGGGGAAAATTCAATCGAAAAGGCAATAAGTTCAAAGCATTCAATACTGGATGTCGGCGTGCCATATGGCATGCAGCCGAACTACCACGCAGTTAGTTGTTCTTCTTGATTCCAACGTTCGATTCCATGCGTTCTGACTTCGATTCTAGGATCGATTTTGAACAGTGATTTCATATTTAATTAAGATTATAAGTAAGCATGATAGTTATCTATCTAATTATCTATGAATGATGATGATCTGTACTATACACTTTTAATAGAGATTTCTCTCTATTTATAAATTTCATTATACATCCTATAATATCCTATATACAATCTTATTCGATCTTCTCTAGCAATATATCTGATAACACCGGGTTGAACACCTTAAGCTAGGCTATAAGAACTACCCATGCATAGCTCACATCCAATGAATTTAATAGAAAATTTAAAAAAAGTTTCAAATTATAGCTTACAAAACCAAAAAGTACCAAAAAGGCTTCATTTGTGTGTACTTTATCTACCCTGCAAGTAGCTAGGAATTTGCGGGATTTTAGCCCAGGATTTTAGCGGATTTTATGGGATTTTGGCCAGGATTTTAGCGGATTTAGGCGGATTTTGCCCAAGATTCTGCCGGACTATTTCTCCAGGATTTTAGAATCTAAAATCCTGGCTCTAGGGATTATAAAGACTAAAATCCTCGATCCTAGGATTTTAGAAATGAATGCCAGGATTTTACGGGATTTTATGGGATTATATTTTTCCCTTAGAATCCCGTCTAATCCCGTAAAATCCTAAGAAGAGGCTAGGATTTTAGCTTTCTGCTAGGATTTTAGATTCTAAAATCCTAGGTATAGAGATTATATTTTTAACGTTAAGAGTCCGGCAGAATCCTGGGCAAAATCCGCTAAAATCCTGGCCAAAATCCCGTAAAATCCGATAAAATCCTGGGCTAAAATCCCATAAAATCCTGGCTACCTGCAGGGTAGGTGTATTATGCAGTGTATATAAAAATTTAAAGTTGTATGTGTATGTGTATGGAGTCACTGTTAGTCACTGTGGACCCACAGCGTCTCTCTGCATGCCTGTATATGCGTCTGAAGCCTTAAGGTCTACCTATCTCCGAGTCTCTCTCTCCCCCACCCCCCTGCTCCCCTCCCCCCTCTGTGAGTCTCTCTCTCTCTCTCTCTCTCTCTCTCTCTCTCTGTGTGTGTGTGTGTGTGTGTGTGTGTGTGTGTGTGTGTGTGTGTGTGTGTGTGTGTCTGTGTCTGTGTGTGTGTGTGTGTGTGTGTCTCTCTCTCTGTGTGTGTGTGTGTGTGTGTGTGCGTGTCTGTGTGTGTGCGCGTGTGTACGGGACATGAACGATTGCATGTACCGCTCTTTTAAATCAGCAGCAGAAAATAAAACCTTGAGTGAACAAGAAAATAATCCCAGAAACACATGCTCTTGATTCATTTGCTGCGCTCAATTCATGTATAAGGAGGTCTCTGATTGAGGAGGAGCTCCCCTCGAAATCCGTCGAAACCAACCAGATGGTCAAAACGCCAATTAACTTGAAGTGAAGGACACCATCCCATCAGAGACCTTCTGGATCATGACGCGGTTCCGCTGTGAGAGAGTCTCAGAATCGCGATCTATACCAACGGACGCATACTGAAGCCGATAAATCAGGGAGCAGGCTGGATGGATTTATGCCTCTGCCATCGGGGCTTCTGTGCTTTGCACGAGGTCATAGACGACCGAGACGTTTGCCGTCACCACAATTTGACCCTCTAGAATCTGCGTCTCTCCACCCATCCCCCCACCCTGAGCAGCCACCATGGGCATCTGCTGCTGAGAGAACAACGCGTTCTGACCGTAAATGCCGGGGTGCCTGAGCCCAGAGGACTGTATCTGCACCTCCTGCGGGAGGGGGCTGATGGAAACCCCCATGGCGTCAGCCACGGCCTCTGCCTGGTCCCGCGCGTCCTTTGCTGCCTTCTTTAATGCTTCGGTCCGTGCGTCTCTCATTTCCTCATCGGACGCGAGGTGTTCAATCCGGTCGACACGACTCAGCCCTAGTTTGAGGAGCTCGTCGATCGTTTTTCCCATTTGAGACGGCGGTAGACGGATCGTCATGCAAGTCGACGCAGTGTATCCGATGAGAGAGGGGAGTGTGTCGGCCCCACGGTCCCCCCCACCAAACATGCTATTGCCGCGATTGTGCCGATCATCTCTGGAATGAACTGGATGGATGGAAATGGAGCCCGTCTTTGCCTTCACGTCGGGAAGCGTCTTCAGCAGTGTACAGACTTTTTCAACGTTCGATGCCACTTCCTTCTGCGCATCTGTTGCCACGGGTTTTGAAGCCTCAAACCCAATGTAGACACGGCACTCGCTTGCAGGAATCGAGTGCTTGCCTTCCCCGGATGTGCGCAGAACACTGCTACTCTGAACAGGAGTACCGAAAAGCATCTTAGTTCGTTAACTCTGCAACACAAAAATCAACCCGGATTCAACCGTCGAGATGGAAAGAGGCAGACCTACAGCACGGGAAAGAAAGCCAATTGGACTTGGTGACGAACCAATCTATTGCTAGGAACAACTTGACGGGGTCACGGACGGATGTTTCTGCGTGTCTTCAATGGGAATTTCCTCATTTAGTTGTCCATTTGTACCCCTCTTGAATCCACTTCAAGCTAACTTCACTCAGTACCCACTGAGTCCGTCAATCGCGTCTCCGGGCCATGCATTTTGCGACCACACAAATCGCGAACATATCGCGAACGGCATGCATGCGCGAGCCATGAATTAATGAATTCATGAATTCATTATTAATGAATATTAATAATATATTATAATATATATTATAATATATTTATAATATATATAAATTATATAGATTAGGGTACTAATGTAAATAATTATTAATGCGCGCGCGGGCGCCGCGCGGGGGGGCCGGCCCACCGCGCCGCACGCATGCAGTTTCCGGCCCGCGCGAAGTCATGCACCCCCCGGCCTTCACAGATCCGTCTCCTGCATGATCGAAGCTTTCGATCTTCATTCCGTTCTGCCATTTCCGCCACAGGCCGCACTCACCAGACTTCACCTGTACCAGCCACACGATCCCAAAGCCACGTCGTTGCTCAGTTTGTAGAGAGTAGCTCTGCCGTTGGCAGGGTGACTGAACGAGTGTAGCAGGGTTTATCAGACTGAACGAATTCGAAAGAGAGGTGTATCGACCAGATACATAGGACTGCACTTGGGCGTCTTCTCCTTTGTATCCCTCGATGCGTTTGTCCGATTGGTGTCCTTGCTTTGACCGCCGTGATGAGAGACGTGAAGGCGAGAAGACGGAGACAGAAAGAGAACCATTGACTGCGCTCCAGCGCTTTGGCGCTACGGGAGTTTTGGATGACATTCTGTGCAAAGACATCTCACTCTTCCTTGCAAACGCTGAGATCTTGACGCTGGCACAGGTGTCCCTCCATCTGTCGTATCTCGCCCGCCGCTTGCCTTTTCCGTTTGTTCATCTCCCTGTCTGGAAAGATCAAGATTGTAAGCCGTCTCTGATCAGGGAGAGACTTGAAGCCTTCGCACAAGCAGTGAGAAAGTGGCCCCTTTTGAAGCTTCCCAAAGTAGGCAACTGGTGGTTCTCTGTCTGTGAGACTGCTGCCTCTCCAGTCTCTCTCAGTCTGTTCGTTGTCCACAGAAGACACAATTTTGCATTGCGGGTCTCTGCCGGTTGCAATGGTTGGTTTGAAATTCACAAGCAGCTCTGCCCGGAGGAGATGGAGAGGGAGGGTAGCACTTCAGCTGTGCGTGTGATGAAGGTGTGGAGCTATTCTGTGGGAAGGCGCTGTGACGACTACGCGATTCCCTCGGAGAACAACCAAGTCTGTGTAACAGAGATTCCACACCCCACCTTCCCCTCAAACGGCATAGAAACGTCCCCCCTCACAGACGCGTCTACTTCAAATTCATCAGAGAGGGAGAGGGAGAGTGTCTCTAGAGGCCCCAACTGGAGGATCACCATTTACGGAGAGTCAACAGAGGAGGAGGGAGAGGAGGAAGAGGGTGGAACCTCAGGAGGCCAAAGTCTGGAGATAGAGACCTGCGTTCCCCGAAAGGAGAGGGTCATCCTCGAGGCGTCCTCCCCTACCGTCCGATTTGTCAATTTCCAGGGCGTGTGTTCTGTCGTGTGGGACGGGAGCAGATTCCTAAACCCGCCCGACCGCGTCCTCCAAAACCAGCGGCGCGAACGAGAGAACGGCTGGGCCGGATTTCCCCAAGCGGGGGGGGAGAGGCTTGTACCCGCAGCCTAGCGAAAAGAAGGAAGGGCGAGGGAAGAGGGAAAAAAAAAGAGACACCTGTTTGTCCCTTGCAGCGATCGAATAGAAGAAGAGAAGAGATTGAGGCGAACTAGGCGGTGACTTGACCTGCAAATGAGCGAGCGATTGTGTGAGTGTTTTGCTTTTGGCTGTGCTTAATTGGTTGTTTTGCTTTTGGGGAGGGTTCTTGGGCTGGATGGTTGTTCTTTTGTTTTTCTTGTGTGCGTCTTTTTGTCCATTCTAAAGGAAGAGTGGCTGGAAACGGAAGAGGAGCTTTTCTCCTCAGGTCTGGAATTCAATCAGTCAACAACTGTGTCTTACTTCCTTCTGGCTCTGGGAGCGAAGGCGGATTCCGAAGGGAGAGGGAGGGAGACATACATCGAACTACACGAGAAGGAAGGCTGCATGCATTACCGATCGGGCCAGAAAGCCAAAAGGGAGTTCTGTACGTAGGAAAGAGGGAAAAGGGAAAAATGCTATCCGCCTTCCTTCCGAGTCAAAGGTTAGGAACGGAAGAGAATTAACAAGAAAGAATTACGGGCATTAATTTCGAGCAAAGAAGAGATAGAGGGGTGACGTGCCTGTGATGGAGGGATTATTGAATTCAAGAGGAAGGGGGAAGAGAAGAGAAGACATGAAATGGGTGCATGGGCCTTTGCTCGATCTGCTCCTTTTGCATAATTGTCTCTGTTTCTATACATCTCTCCTCCTGGTTTCGGTCTCTTGGGAGCCTTTTGAGGCGTCCCGAGTTCTTTCCTCTGATGTTGTTTTGTCTGTATTTCGGGTCCCGCTGTGCGTCCTTCTAGGGATTTGTGTTGGTGGGATGATTAAAAATTTCGTCGCATTGATTCAATGCGTGTACCGATAATCGATTTTTCCTGCATAGGAGGTTGGTCATTCAGACGTAATCCAGAATTCAACTCGATGCGGCAGAGATGAGATCCTCTGCCTGTCTTGTATTTGTAAGCAGAGCGGAACAACGCTTCAGTGTTTTGTAGAACATGCACGAGTCTTCCGCTGCGTTTTCTCTCTCTGTCCGTGCCCCAGTCGATGTTCTATCTTGTCCGGCTGTTTACATGCTTTCACGAAGGTCAGTGTCCCCCGGCAGGCCTCTTTTGTCGTGCGACCAAGAGTGCATGAATGGATTTGTCTCATCTCGCGCGATCTCTTTTGGGGATTCCGATTTGAAAACAGCAGGATTGAGCTAAGAAGACACAACTGTACGGCCCACCTCGCACAGGGGCACGTTTCGATTGCCGATCTGTGTATTGGTTGATTAGTCGATCGACTGCTTGTTTGGTGGCAGAGCTGACTCTTGTTCGTGGCTGGATTCAGCTAGGGGATTCAGGGCAGTGAAATTCAGAAATAGAACTAAATGACTTTCTATTGATCGATATATGATTATCAGATGATGATGTGACCTTTCATATCAATATCAATTCATATCATACTTTTACAGATTTAAAACGATTTAGAGTATTTGATTAGACAACGATTTAGAACGACTAAGTAACAACTTTAGAAACGATTACTTCACGATTTGCAAACCTAAATTCCTAGGTAATTTCTATCTAGACTTGTATAACCAAGTTCCTAAATTCATATTATCGAATCACATACTTTAAAATATAGAAAATTTTAGAAATATTTTTTGCTAAATTTTTTGAAGGTATATAGGGATTTACTGGGAAACTATATATGGTAAATTGATACCAAATTCAGCGTAAACTTTGAACTCTAGTTTAAACTTATAGCCTCAAAGTACCTAAAGTCTAGCCTAGAGTCTAGCAAAGTACACTAGAGAATATATTAGTGAACAATTATAGGCAAAAAGCTGGCTAAAAAGTTTACATATAATTATAAGTTTTTATTATAATCGAGATAATAATAATAACTTCTACAGAATAACTCTAAATTAATTTTTTGTGTAGTATTAGTTGGTATAAACGTTAAGAAACCAGCTATAGGAGACCAGCGGGGGGGGGAGTTCAAACTTCAAACTTCTTTGAAAGCTTAAATTAAGTTTTGCCATTGCATGCATACACTCTACCATCTCGATTGCATGGCTACTACAGACTGAAAACAGAATCTTTAAACAGGTTTTGATTTCTAAAGTTGTCCCACATTGAAACAATTTTAGAATTTTCCAAATCTTCGATCTAAGCCCGACTATGCCTGTCAATCACAACTTGTGTTGCTGTTTAAGATGCAAACGAATCTTGAAACGGTGGATACCAGTGCGAGCTAGCTGCCGAAGAGGAGAGTCTGAATACCAGTGGGTAAAGGTTTAAACCACATGGCACTGGAATGGAATCGTCCAATGGCATCTATTGACTCGAAGTCGACCACTTTCGCTCACTGCAGAAAGAACGATAAATGGGCTCCTTTACCCCTTCTTCCGAGTCATGTGATCGTAAATGACAATTTGAAGATACTTAGCGTCGTTCGACTTGATCTCGTGTCGCTTTGTGTTGTCGCCTGGCTCTGCCTTTGGGTCGACGTTGATCACTTTTCTGTCCCTCTTGTGCTTGAAGAGCAACCCCTGCTCGTGATCAGAAATCACCTGCAACACCCATCGAGAAATTAACATGGCGATATGTTCGAGACAGGAAGACATTGGAAAATGCGGCAATGGGGTCCACATGTTTGTTTGTGTGCGCCTTTCTCTCTCTCTCTCCTCCCACAACCTGCAACGTGCTCATTCACCCATTTAACACCTCTCTCTCTCTCTCTCTCTCTCTCTCTTTCACACACACACACACACACACACACACACACACACACACACACACACACCACCCTGCGAGGGTGCGTGGGCGTGGTTATGACACAGAGGGAAAGGGCAAGCAGGGGAGAGGGAAATATGAGGCCGGAAGGACGGGCAAACGAATGGATGGTTGGACAGACTTCTGGATAGACGGATGGACGGACGGATGGATGAAGAGGCGGGGGCAAATGGACGGATGGATGGATAGTCGGGTGAACGGCTTGCGTGTTGAGGAGAGAGCAATTCAGTATGTTGAGGAGAGAGCGTGTTGAGGAGAGGAAATGTGCGGAGTCAGATGAATGAGAGTACGCATGACATCGATACAGAAGTGGACAAGGAGCACACAGAACATCATGAAAAGAGTAGACGAAAATTAAGAAGGGAGCCAGGACTTGACTGAGGACGAGGACTTACTGACTTTAGAAAGCAGAATCAAGACAAGCGATAAAGGTGCTCGAAACTCAAAGCAAGCGGTTCTCGACGAAAAAGGCGCTGGAGGAGTACAGCGACAACCGTAACTCCAGAACAATTTTTCTCTGTGATTGGAATTGTGTCTGGAAGGAAGGAAAAAGTCTGAACTGGAGAACTGGAAACAGTCGATGCAAATATATGAATTGAAATCAAGTGAGAAAGGCCCCTCACTCTTGGAACCTCACCTGAAAGTTGGGAGAGTCGTTTGCAGTTGGGTGATTGGTGTCCCAGTTGTAGAAGGACAGGTCCGAAGGTCTTGGCAAGAGCGTCTTCTTTCCCTCAAAGTAGGGCTCAAAATTTTCGGTCTTGAGCCTGTGTCCATAATCGATGTAGCCAGAGATCTCCTGTCCCTTGTTGTTCTTGGCACGAATGAAAAGGATCGTCGAGAGCTTTCCGTTTCGAACCAAAACTTCACGTGCAGCAAGGTGCCTCAGGAAGGGCTTGTGAGAGAGGTCCTTGTTGGCAGAGGCGAGCTCACTTGGTGCATTCTGCAGCTTCGCTCTTTTGCTCTGCTCTGCTGCCTCCTTTCGAGCAAGGAACTCTTCTTTCGAGAGCACCTCTCCCTTCCGGCTGCCTATTGCCACCAGTTGTCTTGCCAACTCATCGTCTTCCAAATAGTATCTGTCATCTGGTGTGATCTGCGCGTCCAGGTAGTCCTCGTATGTTTGGAATCTGTCCAGGGCGTCCTCCTGCAATCTCCCGTAGTCCTCGTCCATCGCTGCTGCTGCTTTGTGATGTAAGAGGTATATATCAATGTTCCTTCTGTGATACACTGCTTTGGTCGAATTTGAGAGAGAGACTTCAAGTGTTGTTTGGTGTTTTGCGGAGCAAGTGAATTTGCTGTTTCGCTTTTACACACTGTAAACTTGAATCCTTCTTCTATATGTCAAGCATCTTTCTTCTTGCCCCTTCAGGATACCTTCTGGCGAAACCTACAGTTTTGGAAACGCAGAAATGTGACTCAAACGCATGTGCATGCATGTGCGCTGCATGCATTTTTCTGCATGGGTGTATGAGAGCAAAAAAAAAAAACTGCGCACGATTTGCGCGCGCGACGCCTACTCCTCGTACTGCGTGCGCCACCTCAGTGCAAAGGCAGGCGCCCTGGCAGCTTTTCGGCTATCAGCGTCGCGGGTTTAATAGTCTTCATGATAAATTATTCGCCGATTGGAATGATTCTGCTTTGCTCAACTGCTCAAGGCCAACATGCTGAGTATTATAAGTGCGTTGCTTAGACAGGGGAACGTCTGTTCGGGTAGCATCCCGCGAATTTGTTTGTGAGATTTTGCCGTCTCCGCTGAAAAGTGCCGTCTCCCTTTGTTGTGCTTCCCTTCCCTCCAGATCGATGAAACCAGCGTTCGCGTGTCTTGCATCTGGCTCAGCACAAAGAGCCGCAAGAAGAGCAGGAGACACAGGGGCTGTGTATCCCCGGATGCGCCACCTTTTGAGAAGTATAGGCCTTCCTGCAGAGCCACGGCCTGCGAAGAGAACTAAACCGGGCAAGTGGCAGACTGCCGAAGATGTTGAGAGGGAAATTCTTGGTCGCACTGCGCAAAGGATGCGCGCGTCCGGTCAGTACCGTATGCAAGCAAGTCGCGAATTTAGTCGCGGGAGAGGTCTGTCTCGTTCTACTGCCATCAGAGGATCTTCCGTATCGAAAATCATGGCAGCCAAGTTGAGGCGTCTCGGCTTCTCCCAACTGACGGAGATTCAGAAAGAGACGCTGCAGCCGATTTTTGACGGGAAAGATGTGATCGGTCAAGCGCCGTCGGGGACGGGTAAAACGTTGGCATTTCTGATCCCTTTGTTGGATCGGCTGCTCGGCGAAGAGAGTGAGCGACTGGGGTGGCGTCCTCGCGTTTTGATTTTGTGTCCAACGCGAGAGCTTGCAGAGCAGATTGCGGTATGTGCGTATAAACTGAGTGCAAGTGCACGTGCGAAAGGTGCAGTGTCAGAGATTCGCGTTCGTTTGTTGGTTGGCGGGGAGACTGAGGTCTCTCACGCGGAGTGTCTGAAGAAGTTGGGGGGTCAGGTTGTGATAGGCACTCCTGGTCGTGTTTTGTCTTTGATAGAGAAGGGCCTGCTGGATGTCGGCCTTCTGCAGACAGTCGTTCTTGACGAGGCTGATGAATTGGTGTCGAGACAGTTCGATGAAGACATCAACGCGATTCTTCAAGCAGTGCGCAGACACGCAATTGCAGTGAAGGAAGCGGTAGAGATGAAAATGAAAAAGGAATGGAAGAAATCCGCCTCTCCTTCTTCTAGTACTTCTTCAAGCCCCCCCTTAGCAAAGCCGGCAGAGAGACTGCAGATCTTGGCATTCTCTGCCACGCTTCCTCGTTGGCTTTCGGAAAGTCTCCACAGAATCCTCAAAGGAGATCCTGTCCGTGTGACAGCCGGTGACGGTGTGAATGGGAACAGTTTGGGCGGGGGTCCTGCAGCAGGAGGGGCGGGTGCATCCGGATTCCCCTCGGGTTTGCGTCATGCGTGGGTCTCTGTGCCGAGACAGGAAGGTCGTCGCGTTCGTTCTTTAGCCTTCTTGCTGCAGACACCAGATCTGCTGTCGTTTGATTACTCCTCTGGAGAGAATGGGAGCTTGAGCTCTCCCCGTCAGAAGGAGGGTGGGGGGATTGAGAGAGACTTGTTACCCGAAGGACCCCCGTCAATCACACGAACAATTGTCTTTTGCGACAACCGGCACCAGGTGCAGCTGTTAGCTTCTCACCCCCTCATGTCTTCCTTCTCGAAACCCCTGCAAAGCGAAATGACCTCCCCGCAGCGCAGGGCTACATTGATTGCCTTCCACCAGAATGCCTTTCCAGTTTTGATCACAACAAATATTGCCGCACGTGGTTTGGATTTTCCGTCTGTCCCGTGCGTGATACACTACGGGGGGGTTAGGAGGGGAGACGACACAGAGACGTACATACACAGGGCAGGTCGTACTGCAAGGGGAGGTAGGTTGGGGGTGAGTCTTGTGTTGGTGGATCCGTCGAATCTCTCGGGGTTGCGGCAGCTGGAGAGAGCTTTGAAGATTGAATTTCAAATGAGAGAGATGCCAGCGTCCAACACGATTCGTCAGGTCTTTTTCAGACACATAGAGAATTTAATTCGAGAGGGGGTTGGGGTTGATAGGGGTGTTTTTAGAGATGCAGCATCGGAAATTTTTGATCGAAAGGACGAAGAAGAAGGAGATGTGAGGGAAAAAGGAGAGGCTCCAGAAGGGGGAGAGGACTTCAGGGTAGGCGGGTTGGAGGGACGCGAGGTTTCCGAAGTCGAGAGGGAGGGGGGGGTATGGGAGAACAAATCGAGTGAGGGAGGGGAGGATGGTTTGATTAGTGTCAATAGAGGGAAGGCTGAAGGGGCAGAAACCGAAGAGTCCATCGCAGAGTGTCCCCCCTGCTCACAGAGCGATCCACCGTCTCTCCACAGTCCCCGTGAGAAGGCAGAACAGGGGACGGGCGGGGAGGAACGAAGAGAGCCGAGTGCTCATTCCGTCCGCTTGCTTGCAGCTGCGTTGAGTCTTCTAGAGAAAAAGAAGAGAGATCTCTCATGGATCTCCCCCCTTTCCGGTCGCTTTGCCTACACACCTCTTTTGTTCCACGACCCTTATTGTGAGAAGATCAATTCACGCCCGCATCTGATGGGCATTCTCCGAAGAATTCTCCCACAGGAAAAACTCGCAGACGTTGGAAGACTTGCACTGACCACTAGGGGATATGTGGTTGATGTGCCGTCCTCTGCAGCCTCGCTCATTCTGCGTTCCGCAGAGTTAAAGGAGAAGGGCATTCGAGTCTCTCACGTTGGCGTCTCCCTGCCCAAGGTTGTGCATGATGAGCTCAGACATCGCACCAAGAGGAGGAAGGAGAAGGAGGAGGACGACGCCATGCGGGCAGTCGCCAGTGGGAAGAGAGCGGAGCTGGATGAGGGGGCAAGGAGAGCTGCCGATGCTGCATGGATGCGAGCGGCCCGAAAAGCGAAAAGGAAGAGCCACACAGATCCAAATGCTCGCGAGACTTTCACGATGCATGCTCATGAAACTGCAAACTCCTCATCGGTGCTCAAAATCGAACGGCCGGTCCGTAGTGCTGTCGGTGCAATGACATAGACCCTCATACGCTTGTGAAGAATTGCGACTTTGTGGGCTGAATCTGCATATGCATGGTTTCATTTGTATCGGTTCTGGTGACTCTCACTTTCGACAGGGATCCTCATTGCAGTACGATAAGTGAATAATCCTAGGAATTATTGTGAAAGCTGTTCCCCGCCCCTCGGCCCTTTTTGCCTGGCCGCAATTAAGTGTGCTCTGAGCACTGAACATACTTGAATATCTTTGAACTTTGAAGCTCCTGTCATCCTTCAGACCCCTTTTTTAGCTTTTTTGTATGATTTTTTGCCTTTAAGTTACATTAAGTTGTTTTTTTTTGTAGTAATTAAATTTTTATGTGGTGTTTTTAGAGTGAAAATATAGGGACTGTGTCCCATGGCATGCCCTGGCCATTTTATTATTAGAAGGTTATTGGCTCCGTCAGATGGAGTGAGACTTCATGGATCAGTTCACTATTTACATTCATGCCTGTGTTTAGCTCAACTTTTGGTCTTTGTATTAATTGAATTCACTCTGCATGAATTTCTGTATACATAGAAGTATGAACAGAATTATTCATGCACACGAAATACGTGAATTACTCTCATACGGCACGCAATACCTTTATATGCCTCATACGGCCAGATATGCATATATAGTAACGCCGTGCATGCATCATGTCAAATTTTACTGTTTTTACAAAAAATCTAGCAAAAGCATATAAACATTAATTTATAGAGCATCTGCGACTCAGGTTTAGCAATGCTTTCACCTTTTTTAGTAGCGTAATTGGTCAACGAGATCTTAGACGGATGCATGATGATGTTACGGATCCCCATATATATTACATGCCATGCCCCGTGGTACCCCGTAGCTGGCAAGAGCCTAAGTGGTGGTTCACCAGCTTTGACCACCAGGTCACTGCCTCAATTCAATTCAATTCAAATTCAATTCAATATATGAATGAATGAACTAGTGAATGAATGAATGAATGAATGAATGAATGAATGAATGAATGACTATATATTCAGCATATGATGATAATGATATACCATCACAATAGATCCCGTAAGATCCCCTCCCCTGACTTTCTCCCCGTCTATCTTTGTTAACTAGTATAGCATAGTCTTTCTCTACTAAACTAGGTTTATTAGTGAAGTAGTTGAGCTAGCTGGCATTGCTGCAGAGGCGGCAGATTAGAAAGAACAATATATCTGAACATCGTGTGCGTTGCTGTACAAATTCAAATGCGGTAGGAAGGTGGCCCCTTAAGTGGGTATCCGTTCAATTTCACCGACTGTCAGACAGATCTCCGTTCATGTTCCTTTCATTTTCTTCTATTCTATTATTTTTCTTCTTTATTCACAACGATTGCATGTATCTTTTCCACCCAAGTCATATTTCTTTAATAATAGTAGATGCAATTAAGCGGCGACGACGCTCAAACGCTCGGCTCAAGCTATA
The DNA here is from genome assembly GCA_018398765.1 of Chromera velia. Taxonomy (NCBI): domain Eukaryota; family Chromeraceae; genus Chromera; species Chromera velia. Next base: position 67,818 of record JAHBMJ010000432.1, on the reverse strand, counting down.
AGCTCTGCAAGAGCAATTAAGATCGACATGCAGTGCATGTTGCACTTCATTAAGAAAGCAAGGGAATATATACACAAGAGTGGGCGACACATACAAACACAAAACTCCTTCCCCTTCTCCTGCAAAAAGCTCGGCATACATTCCGAAGAACAAAGCCATACAGTCAGTCTCTTTGGAACTCCGAAAAATAATCCATCGACCTGCGGCTAGTCGAGAGAATTTGAATAGTTCAATCTCGGACCGTTGTTCTATCCGATTTTGGTTGCTCCTTCACTCTTTGACTCTCGGTCTTGTCATCTAGCTCTCGAACATGGGCGCCCCACGCACCCTCCTTGTGAGCGGACTGCTGATGACTGCTGCGACAGTCATCTCAGGTTAGAGCCACACCGTACGGCCGGCGTGAGCGTGAGAGCACGTTGAATCTCCATTCATTTTTGTGCATGCGCAGACAACATGCAGGACAGAAATTCGATTTTCCATAACAGTGTATTTCGTGCACGTATGACGAAGCCCCGCTCGTGAGTGGGTGTCCCTATGTGGCTTCCTGTTGACTTTTTCTGCATGTGTTTCTTTCTCGTATTCCTTCCTGCCAGACTTTGCTTGAAATGAAACGCGCCTTCAGTAGCACAAGTAGCTTCACCCCAAGTACACATGTACATGCCGCTTATAGTAAACTCCGACGTGAAGCCCGACGCGTGCATTGGGCATACCTCTTGAGCCAGAGTCCGCTTGCTGTGATTTCTTTCCACCTTCCTCTACACTGCGTTTGCCGCTGGTTCCTCTGTTTTTTTGAAGGACGAAGCGTTCATGCATCTGTTGCAATCCCGCGCAGGACAACCCTCGATCAGCATCTCGAAGTTCACGAATGGCGCAAGCGAATTGGCTGAAATTGCTGCCGGCGAGACCGTCGTCTGGACCTATGAAGTGCTCAATAATGGTGACATCCCCTTCGACGAAGCTGAACTCGTGGTGACGGACGACCAGGAGGGCCTCATCACGAATATTGTTGACAAAGGCAACGACGATACCACCCTCTCCCCTTTCGAGGTCTGGATCTACGAGCAGACGGGCATCGCGCAGGACTTGAGCGGCGGCACGTACGTCAACATCGGAGAGGTTGCTGCTGATGATGTCACTGACTTTGACCAAAGCAGCTACAGAAACCCAGGTGCGTGCTTGGGGGTGTTGTAAAGAACGTTAGACGGTCAACAGCATCATGCAGCTTTGTCTCCTTTCCCTCTTTGCTTCCTGTTTCTCTCCAGCCTTCTCCCCCCCTCCCTCTCTGTCCCCTCCTCCTCTCCCTCTCTCCCTCCTTACCCTCTAAGTGTGTGGGGTGGGTGGAGCGGGGTCCTTCGGAAAGAAATGAGGAGAAAAAACATATTATGCATCTGTCCGTCTGTCTGTTCCTGTTTATCGAACTGACCGTGTAGTTGCTCACACTCGTGGGGCATGCACACATCGCCGATTGAAAAATGTGGTCAAGCTGCGCTGCTACTTTTAAATTCTCCCCTCGATGGCGTTATTGGCTCTTGTCTGACTTTCTTCTCAGTCTCTGCTTCTTTTGTATGCTTCTCGCACTGTGGATGCATGGATGCAGCACCAAATCCTGCGATCGACATCGAAAAGTTTACGAACGGTCTGGACAATGATAACCTTGAGAATGGACTTGAACTCGAAGCCGGTTTTTCTCTCGTGTGGAGTTACGAAGTGACCAACACTGGGGACGTTCCATTCGATGTCAGTGACATTGTGGTGACGGACGACCAGGAGGGCATCATCACGAACATCAGCGATCAGGGAAACGGCGACAACACCCTCGACCCGGGCGAGACGTGGATCTACGAGAAGGACGGTATTGCTGTTTCTTCTGGCTGCTACTTCAACATCGCGACCGTGATGGTCTCCGGTACAGAGGTGTCGGATGAGGACTCGAGCGGGTATATTAACCCGGGTGCGTGGTCCCTAGCTCCCCTATTGTGTCTTCCTCTTTCTCTCCGCTAGATTTTGATTTTATCGGCGGCTTTGTTTGTCTTCCTGTTATCGCTCCGCCGACTGATATCTTGCAAGAGTAGATTGACTCCATTCCTGTGCCGCATAGCATGCAGTGGACGTCAACGAGTGTGCGCAAAAACTGCCGACAGAAACTGCCAGAAGCATAAATCTATATGCGCATCTAGTTACACACACATACATGTACAAGAAATTATGCATGAATTGACTCTATTCTTGTGCTGCAGGTTTCCAAGCCGTCGACGAGTGCGCCACCCAAGCAGACAACTGCGACGAGGACGCCACATGCACGGACACGCCCTGCTCCTTCGAGTGCACTTGTAATGACGGTTTCATGGGCGATGGAGTGACTTGCGGTCAGTCAGAGAATCGGGCCTGGCTGGGCCCGGCAAACAAAGACGGATGGGCATGCAAGACGCCCCCTCTTCGGTACACTTCTTTCACACACAGTCGGGGCGGTCTGTTGACTTCCTGAACCTATCTTTGACCCTGCCTCCCTGCCTGACTCCTTACGTGCCTCCCCAACCGACCATCGGACCTGCTTCCTGCCTCCTTTCCCTGGTGTGAGAGTGTGTGCATGTCTGTGTGAGGGGCGGGGCTGCAGAATGAACTTTTTTGCTGCATGTTGGAGACTGATTGATTGTAAATCCTCGATGCCTCCCTCCATGAAGAGACCCCCTCCCCCCCTCCCGCAGAGGACAAGGAGGACAAAAAGCAGAAGAAGCCCACGGAGAAGAGAGACGGTAAGCACACAAGAACAAACTCTTTAGCGAAAAAGACACTTCAGCTGTCCAGAAGTCCAGAGAAGAACTATAGTCTGTCTCTGGCACCTTTGAGGAAACGAATTGAAAAAAAAACAAACAAGACTTCGATAGAGGATTCAAGGGTCGACAGTTGTTGGCTTGCAGTGCGTGCCTCCGTGATGGCTGCATGAATGTCGAAGAGTCGAATCGTTCGTTCCTTCGTTCCTTCGTTCGTTCGTTCGTTCGTTCGACTGACTGACTGACTGACTGACTGACTGACTGACTGACTGACTGACCGACTGACTGACTGACTGACTGACTGAATAAATGAATGAATGAACGAATAAATGAACGAACGAACGAAAATAGAGACTCGCTGTGTATGTGGATGGACGGATGAATGAATGAATGGATGAATGGATGGATGGACGAGTGGATGGATGGGTGGATGCATGTACGGATGAAAGAATTCGTGCGTGCCTGCAGGGTCTGGGCCCTTCAAGTTTGACTTTGCGGCCCTGAAGGACGCCTTTGAGCTCAAGTCTGACGGTCCCCTTTCCCTCCCTTCCTTTGACGGCAAAACTCCTCTCCCTCTCGACTTCGAAAAGTTCGGTGACATGCTCAAGGGCTTCGCTGGGTGATCAGTCAATTCATCGAACATACATATGAATGAATGTGAAGGTGAGCTTCATGAATTCAAGCAACCGTGACTGACTCGAATGAATGGAAGAAAACGGAAAGTGCTGCACAAGTAAGAAAAAGGGAAGCAGAGAGCTCACGTCTCTCTCTCAGTCCTGCTGTTCGGTTCCTCGGCGAGAAAGGCGAGGGAGACCGAAGTAGGACCAAGAAGGACCAAGAACGTTTCCATGAAATCACATGCCTTCCTTGATTTATTGCTGACTGAATTTCTCGAAGGCCTAGGTGCCCGGTCGGTACGGCCTTCATGAGGCACATACGGGTCTTCACAAGCACTTTCTTGTTTTTCTTTCTGTCCCTGTACGTCCATGTGTGCGCGCGCGTGACTGCGTCCGTTGAATCGCACTGCCACCGTGTTGTCGCTGCTAACAGTCTGCTTGAAATTCAGGTGGGCACCGGTTCCTTCCGGGCTTTTTAGCTTCGTGTACGTCCAGCAATCTGAGAGCATGTGTGTGCGTATGATCGAGTGAGTGAGTCGTGCACGGCTCGGGGGAAGGGAAGGGAAGAGACGAGAAGGGAGGAGAAAAGGGGAAAAGCTTCTCATGCACGTGTCTCGGACTTAAATGTCGGGGCTTGACTGGTCAGGCCCAGCAGACTAGTCTGCAGATGGGAAGAAACCCTCTGCATTCCTGCTTTCAATTGATGCTAGATGATGCTGTGCGGTCTTGGTCATGTCATTGGAGGTGCGCATATGCATAAAGAGCCGAGATGAGCGGTGAGATCTAGGGTGAGGTCTGGGTTGGCTGTAGGCTGTCTGCCTGTGCTTCAGTTAGTACTCCGGTCAACTCAACTCCCTTGGTGTATATTCAGCATGCTAGGGCCCGGTACATTGAGGTCAGGGCTCAAAATGTGAGATAAATGTGAGAGTTCATTTTCTGAAAACTACTGAAAACTCTAAGTCATGATGTCAGTGATCTAAAAACTTTATCTAAATCAGACTCGGACTAAATGGAATCGAACACTATATGTATACATACTACTCACTAACAGGATAATACAATGTTACGCTCTTAGGAACTAAAGTGAAGACTTAACATACGACTTGACTTATTGAGCTTAACGTACGTAGAGGAATCTGTTCATCAGACCTCTTTGTTCCTTTCGTATTGTTTTATTTCAATCTTAATCAATCTTATTCTTTCCATGCATTGACTTGCATGCATGCATGCTTCTGTACTTCCGAATTAATTCTTTTTCCATGAAACCTCAGGGCGTGGGTGACGGCGTAGCGGACGGCCTGACGTCGGACCCTTGTGCCGGCGCTTTTTCAAGCACCGGCTCTACTGATTGCCTGGCACTGCCCCTTCACCCGCTAGTTCGATTTGTGCGCACGGTGAACTAACTTCGGTGGAGCTTGCCGTAACATATCTCCCCTTCAAAACTGACACGTCCCAGGTCAGCCCGAAGGTCCGGTACTGTTGCGAGGTGCTTTTCTCAAAATCTAACTTTCACTCCTTCTGTTTCTCCCCGTTCTTTCTTATCTTCCGTTTCCTTCCTATGCAGTGTCCTGCGTTAAAACTTTGTCTCTTTCGAAATCGGCCACTAGTTTTGGAGCCCCTGTATCCTTTGCTGCCAACCAGGCAAAGGAACCGTCGTTGTAAGAGACTCGGTACTCGGTCTCCCCCTCTGTTTCTCTTGACGCCTGAATGTGAACTGGAACCACCTGGCGACTGACGCGTTGCTTGCGTATGCCGGAGCGCTAGGACGCAGCAGACAGAAACTCATCCCTTCTCGGAGGGCTATCACGTTGAAACTCTTCGTCCAAAACTTCCCCCAGCTCGGCAAGAATTTCGTTCGCTACCCTGTCTGAGTCTGAGTCGGCATCTTCGCTCGACTGACTCAAAATCTCACTCAGTCCTTCTACAGGACCTTTTCCGTTTTCTGTTGCAGAGGGCTGCTGTGGAGCCTCTGCCTCTCTCTCGCCTTCTGCATTGTCAGCAGACGGCTGAGAATCCTTTCTCTCTGTCGCTCTTTCTGTATCTGCTGCAGGGCTACGACTGTTTCTCTGCCTCCCCTAACCTTGAGTCTGTCTGACTCGGAACCTTCGCAAACGAGAAAGATGAATCACCTCTTTCTTTCCTTCCTCCTGCGGTCGAACCACATAATGCATGGGATGCTCCAACACTTGCCCCACAATAATAAATGGTCCTCTCCATGTCGTCTGGAGTTTGTTTCTCTTCAACCTTTCAATTAGACAGACCACAAGGCCCTTTTGGCCTGGAAAGACAAGAAGCTCAACAACGCAAATAAGAATGTTCTAGTATGATTAGTTCTCTTCCAATAGCCGAGACAGTCCTGCTATGCACGTACTGTTTGCTAAGGGACCGACGGTGGACTCTACCAAAATCACCATCTCGAAGATTAGTTAATATGACGGCATGCTCTCACTTCTGGGTAAGTCAAATAATCGAGCAAAAAGAATGCATGCAAAAAATTCCACTTTTGTGCGATCTGGGTGGGGACGCCGAAAAAAAAATGAATAATTAATGTATGCACCTTCTACACGTGCATCATTCGCGAGAAGTCACGGGTCTGATTGCATATACAATGGTGCTGACACACCGGAACCGTGCATACAATATCAAATGGACTAACTCCAAGAATGCAACATCTGATCAATCGAGAAGCACAGGACAAGGCATAAGAACCGATGCGCGCGACCCCTCTTTCCCCTTTGCTGCTGTCTTTTGTCTATCGCTTCCAGCAGGTGAATAGTGCACTCAATTGTATAAGCAGGAAAGAACATAAGAAGATCAATCATCTAAGGAGGGAACATAACAAAATCAACCAAGAACAGTAAAAAGAAAGAAAGTCCTTTCATTCCATAATACGATCAACGAAGGACTCCTCAAACGAGTAATGACATCAGAAAAAACCTTCACGAGAAAACGAAACGGCCAACAAAGAAGAAAGCATTCAAGAAAAAGAAAAGTCAGTTCATCAATAAGAACACGAGCAGGGATATTACAGGAAAGCGAGGAACGCAATACATTCGAACTCATCTGTCCGATCATTCCCTGCAACCGAGGAATGCAAGAAAAACCATGGATGAATCTAACTCTCTTCAGGGTAGGGAAGGGAGGGAATGGAAGAGCATTATCAAAATTATGGAGGCAAAAAAAGGAAAAAGCATACAGGTTATGATACCATTCGACGAGAGCATCCCGATTAGGGTTTGCAGCTGCAAAAAGCAAAACAGAGGGTGTCTGTTGGAGAAAGAAAATCCGAAGCCCCAGCACCGTGGAGCCTCCCTGCCTTTCCAAAACACATTCAGGACTGTAAAGATCTTCCTGTAAAAGTAAAGCAGGAGGGCTCCCATCCTAAAGACTCATTACATCAGAAGAAGCACAGCCAGGAAAACGAACAAAAAGAGAGCGGTCATCCATATATCGTACACCAAACCATGACTTGTCTTCCCAAGATGAAACAGAGAAAGAATCAGCAACCGAGAGCTCTTGCCAGGCTGCAAAGAATCTCGCCCCCCCAGGAGAGCATGGGCTCCCCTGGGGGAAGCCTTCCTTCTGTCGAATCAGTCGTCCATAAACATGAATCAGATTAGTATGAAAGTCAAGGTCAACGATCTCCGGTAGGACATCAACAGGGCATGAGATGGCATCTGCGAATCTGTTGTGAGAGGACAAGAAGGCAGCAGGCTTCACATATTGTCTGCGTAACACCCATGCCTCTCCACATGCCCCCCCAGCCTCCTTCTTACAGAAAGGACGGAACTTCGGCAGAACAATATATCTGTGTCAAGTTTCTGCCTTCACCCTCGCGACGAACTTTCTAAGTGACAACAGAAAGGCATCGCGTGGGAGGGAGGGGAAAAAAGCCTTGATATCATCAACAACCATCTTAATGTGACCAACAGGCCAGTCAGGCTTCAGCAAAAGCTGTTCAGACCGATCAGCAGAACGTCCATACCTGGCGTTGAATACAGACACACATTCTTGAAAAGAAAAAGTCGAGTTCAAGTCACAGTGAGGGCCAAAGTAACGAAGCAGGCCATTTAGACATTTACATGCAAAGGAAAAGAGAGATTTACGTCCATGCAAGGCATACGAGACGAGCGGGTGGTATTTGATAAACGATCAGCCCGCGGGCAACCGACCATCGTCCCCCCAAGATTTCCTTTTTACCCATAGAAGGCCAGTCCCAAAACGATGCTTCCTTTTATTCAAGGAACCAAAACGTAAAAGAAAAGACTTTGGGGCAGCAGACTGGTCCGCGATGCCACTCGCCAGATCATTAACAGCGCAATCAAGGTCCACCTGTTGTAAGACAGCGTACGATCGGTTATCTATGAAAGCCGCTCTTACAACTTGACTGTACTTCCATGTACATAGAAAGGCTAGATCACCTCGGGCCTTATCCACCAGAACAACAGCCAACATATCCAATAACTTTTTCACCATCCCAGCCTTCTTCGGAAGGGGAGGCCCCCTCCTCAGAGCACGGAGCACATAAAAGAGTAGTCACCCACCTCTCCTTAGGTCTGCCATAACCACCGCAGACACACCTCCATCACCCCCCCTCCCCTGACCATGCCGGGCAGAGCCGAGACGTCCCCTTCCACAACCCCTTAGGGAGACAAGAGAAGAAACAAAAAAGTCAATCCCCTTCTCAACCGTTGCCCACGATCCACTGTTTGGCCATAATTTACATGAAGACGAGAAATTCAAAGGGAGAGAGAAAAGTGAACGGAGAGACGGAGAAGAAGAAAGAAGTGCACATGCATGTCCCTCCAGAAGGGGCAAATCGAGAAGTCGAGCGATTCGAATGCAAGGGCAATCATCATGCGAGTTACCATGTAATTCAGAAGGAGCATCAAAACAAACCTTGTATGTATTGTCGAGCATCTGTTTCAAGTTCTTGAATTTTAACGGCAAGAGTCTCAGATGAACTGAGCTTTGCGGAGCAACTTCCTTTCTGATCAATTCGAACTGACGAAAGTAAAAAACCCTGAACTTCGGACAGTCAGCAAGCGGAAGGCGAATAGAGACCGACTTCTCTTTCAGTATCTCCATCATTAACCATCTATTCAGTTCACACAGACGTTTAACGTTCATGTCGAATGTCTGTCTGCCTGTAGCAAGAATTCCCCTTCTCGGAACCCTCCTCACACATGCCTTGATATCATCCTTACTGGCATTGATCTGATCGACCTATCAGGAAGCACCTTCTTGAAAAACATCACAAGAAGTCTGTCATGAAAAAGAGAAACACATATATTCCTAGACTCATCCCCCTTTTTCCCACCCACCCTCTGTATAAATTCATCACGAGAGAGGAAAATACCTCCCCTCTCAAGTTCTCTCGACTCCTTTGTCATGCACAGAGAGGAGCGAAGCTTGTGTCTCAGCTGAGTGTAACCTGAACCTCTCCTGCACGTACAGGCAGACAGACGGGAGCGTTCTGGTTTCAGTTCAATCGAAGGGTCATTCCTTTCCTTCCTCGAGACACCCACAGTATTCCACGTCGGTTGATACGCTCTAATACAAAGCATACGAAGACTCATTTGTCCACCATCCACCCGTGCCAGAGGCAATACAACAAAGAAAGCATGACGAAAAGCATCACTAGACAGCACTGAGTAAAAACGATGTGCATACTCCCGCCCAAATTTATTCGCTGCCCGACCCCCCCTCCGTGATTGCAAAGCCGCATAGAAGTGCTGTATGATGCGATCAAGCGCCATTCCCACTGTACTCCCGAGGTATAGGCCTCTCTTCCATTGTGACCAAACCATGTAAATCACTTTCCTGTCCTACCATCCAGCATGCCCACCTGTTTCTCTACACACACTCCTCACCTCCCTCAAATATTTACTGTACGCACTATTCCCCAAAATTAATAATCAAGCTAGACAGAAGCAGCGATAGAATGAAACAGGATCAATCTCCTCATGATCTTTTGTCGACATCCTTTCCTGAACAAGGTCCGACTGTATGTCCATGCCCTACATCGATCATCAGGAAAAGCCGGCATCACCTTCAAAGTATACGAAAGAGGATGGGAAGGCTTAGCAACCAAAACAACTGTCAACGCGCATTTGCATGTTTCCACTCTCTGTGTACAGACTGGACATGGTTCCCCCCCATGCACATCAAGTAGTGCAATAAGCATCCTGCACCCGCCTCACCCTCTTCTCCCTGCAGATGCGTTTGCAGATTTGCCAGCAACCGACGTTCCCAACTGGCTTGAATTTTTGAAGAAGGAGATGGAGGAGACATAGGAGAAAATCGGACAGAGCATTCAGAAGAGTCAGCAACGGACGGAAAAAAGGAAACCACCGGTGAGGAAGTTTGCTTTCTTGGTCTGAAAGAAGAAAACGAGGGAAGCCGTGATCCAGAAACACGAAGTCAAGAAGTAGACATGCAATTGTCATTACTGATATCTCCACAAGAGGGAAGACGTGTACCCACTTGGTGTAGTGATCGGTAACGACGAGTATGTACTTGTACCCGCCTGGAGCTGTTCGAAACAGACCCACGATATCCATTCCATAAAGCTCCCTTGGCCCCGAAACAGGAATGGAGGTCACCCCCGGATCGGTGCCTCTTGCTGGTGTTCGCCTCTGGCAAGGCCTATAGGTCTCACACCAGTCCTTCACGTCGTTTGCTATGGAAGGCCACCAAAAGCTCTCCCTCACTCGATACAAAGTGCGACGAGTGCGGAGGTGCCCGAACAAAGCGTGATCATGGTTGGACACAATCACGCGATCCCTCAGAGCTGCAAGTACTACAAGCTGCTCCCTGTCCCCCTCCATGCAGTACAAGATTCCATTCTCCGTGCAAAAGTGATCTGCAGACAGCAGGATGGTTCTGGACACACGGTCGCTTTGAGGCAATTCTCTTGTTTTCAAGTATCTGATACGTGAACCTGTGTATGCATCACCGTAGAGTTATGGCGCTGCTAACATACGGGGCTATAAGATCTTAAGGTCGGACATGCATTGTTTGTACTTTTCTTTAGTCTTACACACAGGCGAGACTGTACTTCTGAATTGACTTGCATGCAAACCAATTAATACAATGCATGCATGCACATACATATGCGCCATATGCTCGACATGCGTGCACTACGTGCAGCTCTGACAATGTCTACAACCTCATAATGTAACGTACCACCTCCCCCAGAGTGTCGTCCCGACACTTTCATATAGATGTACTCAGCTGTTGAACTTAGACAGGGGTTGCGAGGTTTATTTCACAAGACGAGAGCGATCAGGCTTGACGTGCATGTCTCTACAGAGCATTGTCAGAACCGGGTTCGGGATGTTTGATGATGTTTGAAGCTTTTGCCCGGCGATTTGGAACATTCTGTCTTCTTTTCTTCTTGTGTCTTTCAACTCCTCTCTCATATGCTCTCATCTCTCTTTTTCTTGTCCATTCTGCATTCCACTTCTGCTCAGGTGGATGGGCAAAGATGCACTGCCTCTTTCCTACCTACACACATGCCTCCTCTCCTCCAGGCCGTATCCACACAGCCATGCAGATGAAGTCAAAAGCAGACGCAGCTGAAAAAAAAATAAATGGGCTCCATGCATGGAACAGATGATCGAACACGCAAATGGGACTGTTACAGCGGGGTGAATACCGTCTCCTCAATCTGATCTCAAGACTGTCGGCTGTACCCCTTCCATTCGGTCACACCTGAACGCTGTTGCCTCATCATGTTCTGCCTTATCATGTTTAAGGCAGCAGTACGTTCTCGCTCTTGGCGTTCGAATACCAGTTGCACTCTTTCTCTTTCTGTCAGGCCTGATCGAATTCCAGTGCAGACAGGCCTAACTCGTCTCCCCACTTCTGGTGTCTGTGCACTGAATCCCTCTCTATATGGAACTCCACCGGGAGGCATCTCATGATCTTGAGCGCGAGCTGAGCAGATCGTGTTCAGCAGCGCTGCATGTCTTTCCGTTTGTTTTGCCCCTCTCTTTGCTCTCTGCTTCTCTCTCTTTCTCTCTGCCTTTCCTGCGTTTCGGGTCAGTTCTATTCCCCCAATCCTCATGGGGGCAACTTCAGTTTCTCCGGCAATGAACGGCGCTGACTCTGGGAAAAGGGGTGCTGCTTTCTGACTGATCTCCCACTGACTGTCTCCACTTCCCATGTCTGCATCCTCATGTCCGGAAAGACCTACCGGCAATACTGCTTCGAATTCAGATTCTCCTGCATTGCTGTACCCTTGAAAATCAAACGTCGTCCCTGCAGTTTGAACGAATGGGGTCTCTCCTCCTTAGTCACTTCCCTGGAAACCCGGTGTCACTATAAAGCTCTTTGCTGCTGTTTGGGGTTCACTCACCACAACATCTCTCTGAGGGCGTTGGGGTCCCCAGTCGTTTGTGGGTGCATACGGAGTGTGTAAAGGTCTGTGCACCTTGAACCCATCTGCTTCTTTCCGCTTCACTGGGGAAGCAGTCTGGTTGTCATCCGATTTCCTCCCATCTCTCTTGCTGTGTGTCTGTCCGAGAGCCTTCTCATTCCATTGGGTCTTCGAAAAACGCAAACCACGACGCGTCTTCTTCTTCTTTTCCGGCTTTTTATCTCAACCCTCCTGAATGATGTCCTTCGATTGCTTGCGACCCTTCCTCGCTCTGCATTTCTTCTTGCCCATAGACCCCGAGGGCAACCATCGCTGCATTTCTTCAGCGACTCCGGACAGAAGAAGACAAACAGACTCGTATCGGTCATCCAGGGTCGCAACGGAGACGTCCTTCAGTTCCTCTACACTCTTCACGAGGAACGCAATTGCACAGAAAATCGGGCCCACTTCTCTATGTGGCCTCAACGTCATCGCAACAACAAGAGAAAGACCTACAAGAACTCTGAAAAGCAAACAGACTCAATGCACCCAGAGAAGATCGTCGTCTGGTGCAAAAAAATGCCTGCCGTCTGCCGTTCAACGATACAGAGATTTGTCTCTGATCATAAACAGAACAGATTGGTCCCTGACCGACCTACTCTGCTGCCACGTAGAGTTATGGCACTGCTAACGTACAGGGCTATAAGATCTGAAGGTCGGACATACATTGTTCGTACTTCTCTTTAGTCTTATACACAGGCGAGACTGTACTTCTGAATTGACTTGCATGCGAACCAATTAATACAATGCATGCATGCACATACATATGCGCCATACGCTCGACATGCGCGCACTACGTGCAGCTCTGACAATGCCTACAACCTCACAATGTAACGATCACCTCCTGAATGCTTCTGCAAATCCTTAAGAAAAGTTTAACCCTCTCCCTGCTCAGAAGGCTCTCTCTCTTCCCACATATTTCCTTCTCTATCTCCTCTGTGATCGGTCTCTTCGGTTTTGTTTGTGTCCACTGGCTCTACCGGAGCAGCAGGCACCGTTCCATCCGCTTTGCAGGGAGCGGTGGAAGAGTCGGGTACCTTCTCCCTCAAGTGACTGAGTGCATCTGCCTCAGAGTGCAGGCTGCCAGGGACATGCTGAATGTCGAGGTCGTAATCAGCCAACTCAGTGGCCTACCTTTACAGCTTTGCGTTGTTGAGCTTCTTGTCTTTCCAGGCTAAAAAGTCCTTGTGGTCCATCTGCAGGGTGAATCTCTTACCAAGAAGATAGTGCCTCTACTTGCGGAGACAGTGCATGACCCCGAGTCCCCCTTTCTCCGAGGTGCCCCATTTCCTCTCCGTCGTAGTCAAGGTCTTCGAACAGAATTCGATCACCCTCTCTATCTCATCTATTCTCTGCTTCAAGACTCCTTCCACTGCCTCATCACTTGTATCCGCCTTCACGATGAAAGGTGCGAGCACTCGCGGATGAGCAAGGCAAGGTGCCTTGCAGAGTCGGTTGTACAAGGTGTTGAAAGCGGCCTGTGCCTCTCCTGTCTACCTGAATGGAATCTGTTTCTTTTCTTCTCCTTCTGCTGTTTTGAGGAGGGTGAAGAGGGGAAAAGCAATCTTGCTGAATCGTTTGATGAACTGTCAATATCACCCAACCAGTCCTAAAAAGGAACGCACCTCTGCTCTATCCCGTGGAAGTTCCATGTTTCTGAGTGCCTCCAGCTTTGCTGGGTCTAATCTGATCCCATCTGCAGACAAAAGAAAATCCAGATACTTTTAAATTACCTCTGACAGAGCAAACTGCGCCTTCTCCACCTTCAGTTTGAGACCGCACTTCTACACTCGGTCTAGGAGGGTCCGAAGATCCTTCAGATACGAGTCGAAGTCTTTTAAAAATATGATCAAGTCATCAATGTACACGAGCGCAAGCTCACGGGGCAGCCCTAACAGCACCAGTTGCATGGCTTGCTGAAATGTTGCTGGTGCATTGATTAGTCCTTGAGCCATGACTTTGAACTGATACAGCCCGAATGGTGTGACGAATGTTGTCTTTTCTTTGTTCTGTTCTCTCATCCCAATCTGCCAAAATCCTGAAGATACGTCCAAGACAGTGAAGACTGAAGCCCCCTCCACCAGGTGGACTACCTCATCGATGCGAGGCATTGGGAACCCGTCTTTCTGCGTGGCTGCATTCAGCTTCCGAAAGTCAAAACAAAAGTGGATTGTTTCATCAGGTTTAGGGACTAACACCACAGTGACTAGAGTCGCCCATATAGAGGACGAGGGTTTAATTAGCCCCGCTTCCTCCATCTGCTTCAATTCCTCCCTCAGCATCTCTCTCTGGCTGTAGGCGACTCTGTCATGGTACCACCGAATAGGTGGTCCCGTCGTGTGCACTTCGTGCACGATCTCTTTTCCATCTACCTGCAGCCTTCCCAAATCAAAACGATGCTAAGACTAAGCATCAGGGAATAAATCAATTATCTCTGCGAGTCGTTTTTGTTGTTCTGAAGAGAGATGATCAATCTTGGCTCTTTTAGAGACTTGTGGCAAGGACCTGCCTTCAGGTCCTCCCGTCACCCTTTCCCTCTTTCTCTCTGCCCGTTCCCTTTCTATTTCCACCGGTGTCCGTTTGTTTAAGCTCTGAGAGCTCGGTGAGCTCAATGAGCTCTTGATCGCACATACAGCTTGGAAGGATCTCCAAGTTGCTCTCCAAGCATACCTGTTGCCCAGCATCTCATCCTTCATCCTCTTCCATTGTCCGTTCGTTTCTTCATACTTCTTCTCGAGTTCGCTTTGTCGACTTGCATGCTATACATCCGCCCAGAGAGCCGCCACTGCTTGTTCTCTCGAATTCTCGATGGAGATTGCCTTGGCTATCTCCTGTCCGGCTCCTAGAGTGCATTCTTCCTCCCCAAAGTTGGAAACTCTCATCTTCACAACTCCTCCTCCTTCTACCTTCAGCACTTAATCAAAGACAGCCAGCTGGAATTTCCCATTCTCCTGCTGCCATTTCTTTTCGATATGGTTTTCTACCCCTGACTCAAACCTACTCACTGAACAAACGATCTCCACCTCTGCTTGCCTAGGCGGGATAGAGGAACACTGCATAATAGAGACAGGCTGCTGCTGAAGTGAGATTATGGAAGAGAGAGGGAAGACTGGAAAGTGTGAGTAGATCATTCTGTTGTTCTTCAGGTTGAACGTGACATCCTTCTTGTTGGACAGGAAATCTAAGCCCAACAGAAGCTCAATGTTGCTCCCCCGAGTGATGAGAACGTCCCACGGGAGTACAGGAAGAGTTGATTGGGGATGGGAGAGGAAAAGTGTTATCTCCCCCACCACCTCCACATTGGCTCCTCCATATGCCGTCAAGTCAAATTTCGTCTCCCGAATTTCACACCCACATTTTCGTGCAAACGCCTCACTGCTCAATCCAAGACCTGCACATATATCAAGATGTACAGGAATGCATACGTCTTTGTCATTCATACTCCCACTGACATACATTTGAGTGATGTACTGCTCTGCATTATGAATCGCACTCACAGGATAGGATTCACTGCTGGTCATTGCCGGCAGGTCACGTGTCTTCTCTTCACTCTCGACTGAAGACCCGGAAGGATGAACAGGACGCGGGGCCTTTAGCCACGCCTGCCCCTCCTGTTTGACGAGCCCCTTCTGTTCTTGTAGAAGCCCTGACACATTCTCCAACCCTCTGTCTGAGGATCTGTGTACTCAGCTACGAAGTGAGGGCCGTTGCAGACCCGACACTTCACTCCGTCAGATGAGCCGTCTCCGCCACCCCCATTCTGCCCTCCATTTTGCTGTCTGTTTCCCTGCCAGTGTCCTCCCCTGTTGCTGTTCCCTCAGCTTCTGCCTCCTCCGTTGCCCCGATGGCTGTTCGATCTGTCAACCTAAGACTGGAGAGCTGCGACTTGGCTTTGAAGCTGTGAGAGAACACGGGTGAGGTCAGGGTATGCTCCTGCGTTAACAGCAGCAATAGGAGGGAGTGGGGTCTGTTTGTTCAGCTGAGGGGCTGTAGAGGGAACCCTGTATGTATTCACAGGATTCGTGGATATATACTTTAGGTTGTTCAGCTCGTAGTAGTGCTGGGCCGTTTTTGAGAGTTCGGTGAAATCCGAGAGGTCCCCCTTCTTTATGAGCTCTTCATTCACTTCCTCCGGAAGAATCACCATAAAAAGTAGGATCATTTCCTCCTTGTCTGCCAGTGGTCAAGCGACCCCCTACTAGGACACGAAGGCTTGCTAGAAATTTTCCCAGTCCATGTAGTCACTGTGGTGAGGGCGTGGCCGTACGATGGTCTTCCACTAGGGTCTTCTACGCCGCCAAACGTTCGACTTCCTTTGGACCCTGGCTCTTGAGGAAAACATCCTTGAGTTCTCTTCTCGTCTTCACAGTCCCTGTTACCTTGAGATCCAGCCACCAGCGCAAAGCCTCTCCAGAGAAATGATGACCAAAGTATCCGATAGTCGTTGCATCATCGAGATCCAGAACCGTTCCCCCTGTCTGTTCCATAAAGTTCCGAATCCAGACAGCCGGATCATCGCCTTCAAGTGCCTTTGGGTGCATTTTCGGCTTGTATACTGCACAACAAGGCTGAAGCTTCTTCGTGTTCTCCAGCTTGCTGAAGTCCATCTTTCAATACATGCAGAGACGGATGACTGTTGTTTACTCAGAGGACCCTGGTCCCCGAGAAGCGGAGAGCTCTAGCTACTACTTGTTACGCTCTTAGGAACTAAAGTGAGGACTTAACATACGACTTAACTTATCGAGCTTAACGTATGTGGAGGAATCTGTCCATCAGACCTCTTTGTTCCTTTCGTATTGTTTTGTTTTAATCTTAATCAATCTTATTCTTTCCATGCATTGACTTGCATGTATGCATGTTTCTGTATTTCCGAATTAATTCTTTTTCCATGAAACCTCAGGGCGTGGGTGACGGCGTAGCGGACGGCCTAACGTTGGACCCTTGTGCCCGCGCTTTTTCAAGCAGCGGCTCTACTGATTGCCCGGCGCTGCCCCTTCACCCGCTAGTTCGATTTGTACGCACGGTGAACTAACTTCGGTGGAGCTTGCCATAACATACAATTTGGATTCTCGATATGTTTTAAAAACTTCAATCAAAACTTCACTATACAAAGTTATATTTTCATATATAAATTATTCAAATTCCATTAAAGAAATTATACAATCCTAGCTAAAATCTTCTTAAACCTTGCAAACTAGCTTAAACTTATAAAATCCTAGGCAAAAAGTTTTTGCCAAAAACCTAAAATCCGATATAACATCCTAGCAACCTGCACTAGTCCTGTAGGGTATAGTCTTTTCGGCAATGAGAGCAACTAGGACAGCAATGATATATAAAAAGATCAAAGTTTAAAATTTATGACTCCTGCATGTATATTTATTATAATTTATTTAAAATTTTTAATATCATTCCCAGGAATTAACTCTTTTTAGGAAACACCTTGGGAAACAAGTAGAGATGTGTGTAGTTAGGAGTTACTAAGACTCCTTACTAGCTAGCTTACTAGAATCCCTAGCTTAGGCTGGCTAACTGCCTAGAGAGATAAATGAGAGAGAGTCCTTAGGAGATAGTCAAGTCAGTTTGTTGCTTGAACTAAACGTTTTCATGAAGTTGAATTTACTGCTTATAAACTATAATGCTGTTCACTTAATGATCTCGACATTTTTGCTTGATAGCGCATGCATGCAGCTGCACCTAGAGCTGCACGCACGCAGTTAATTGACCCTGGCAGTTAGTGACTCTTGAGCACGCCGTACATCTGTGAAGCTGCACGAACAAAGCTAAAACAAGGGCACACGACATCGTGAAACATGCACTGTCTAGCTAGCAGCGCGAGGGGAACAGGGCGACGGACCTTGATCGCTTAATTGATCCCGATTCTTCCATCAGCTTTGCATGTACGTGGCTTAATTCCAAACTTAATTCCGGCATACAGTCCCTTGCAACTGTCGGGAGGGTCCCACCCTGATCCAGGCAGCCGCCGCGTGATCCTTCCTTCCGCGTTGAATGGAATGGAAGGAACTAGAGGAGGGAGGGTCTAACTTCAACGTTCCACTCTTCACACGGGCGTTGAAAGCGAGACAATTAAAGGGTCTTCAGCTGATCCCGCCCCACCACAAATCCAATCCAATAGGGGTCGCGAGTGGTGGGATGAATGAATGAATGAATGAATGGATGGACAGATGGAGGGTGACTGAGTGGGGTGGCATGGATGCATGGGTGCGTGGGGAGCCCATGCGTCGTTGCGTGTAATTTGCAATGCACAAGATGGCTCTACAATCTATCTGGTCGCGGACTTGCCAACTGGGTAGTGCACGAACTGAATGAGAATTAGGCTGCTCTCTCGCTCCCCCGCCCCCACCCCCCTCTCTCCAGATACCCATATATGTGTACCCATATTCATGCACATACATGCAGGTACTGGTATGCAAACACATACATATTCCGTGGAACGCACTTTTCTTAATCCTGCATTCAGCATGCTATGTGCGGGATAGTCCTACAGACTTTTCGTGCACCTGGAAATCATGCAGACATTTCAAATTTTTCAACTGCCTGCGACTGAAAGAAAATATTGATTGGTGACACACAGAAAATATTGATTAGTGACACACAGAAAATATTGATTAGTGACACACTCTCCTTTCTTCTCTGGGTGAAGGGGCGCAACATCGGGGGTCCAGCCGGAGAGAAGAGAAGAGACAGAGAGAGGGGGAGGGAGAGAGGAAAGCCGACAGACAGGGTTGCTCACTCACCCCAGATAAAAGCCTTCTGAACGTCCCTTCTCACAATCTGTGTGGAGCCGTCATCCCCCTCTCTGGCTGTCCGGACCCGCCCTCGCACAGCCGCCACACACGCACAGACAGAGGAGCCGCACGCCACACTCCTCACTCCAGGAGGAAGGAAAGCCGCTGTCTCCGCACTGAGTCTCTCTCCTTCTGCCTCTTCTGCTGCAACCCCCTGTCGGAAGATCAGAAATCCTTTGCGTTGGCACTGCACCGCCAGGGGAGCTGTCTCGTTCTCCTTCTTCCCAGAGTGAACAAACGACGTTTCGGGACTTGCAAGAGAAGGGCCACATCCAGAGACTGCGACCCGGCCTGTTGGATGGGGAAATGGGGAGAAGAAACTAGATGGAGAACAGGTCTGCATGATGCAAGTGGAATTTTCATCCAACACCGAATCATCTTGCACCGCCTTCTCGAGGCTTTCAACCGGGCAGGGAGAGAACAGGTTTGCTTTTTCAAAGGCTTTTTGACAAAGTCTTTGCCAGAAGAGAGAATCGCATGCCGACTCGCTCGTTGAGTGGATGAACGAAACCAAAGTAAAACCAGCACTCGGACTGCATGGCACTCGGACAGCTTCAACAGCATTCCAAAACTTTGCATGCCTTGCTGATGTCATCTTTGTGTTTCATGCTTGAAAACGCCGACGAATCACATATGCACACCGACAGCCGTATCGGTCAGAACGTACAAGAGGAAAGAGAAATTTAGGGAAACGGGAGGGCAGCTGACGATCGAGGCGTATCACAGGCAGAGACACAAACACAGAGACAGAGAGAGGAAGACGAACGAACCATCGGAACTAAGGAAGACGGAGTTCCAGACGCCACACGCAACAGCAGAGCAGGAGCTCGTCCCCTCCTTGCCACCCGACCCGGAAACCCTCTCACCAAATCCTTCATCTTCTTCTTCGTCTTCTAGATCACCATACCACTGGACCCTCACTTCCTGCAGGCATTCAAACAAATGGGACGACACGGAACCAAAGAGAACAACAGAAAGGAGGAGAGACTTACTGACCCTTCTTGTCTTTTTCTTTCTTTCTTTCTTTTCTTTCTTTCTTTCTTTCTTTCTTTCTTTCCTTCCTTCCTTCCTTCCTTCCTTCCTTTCTGTCTTTCTTTCTTTCTTTCTTTCTTTCTTTGTTCCCTTCCTTCCTTCCTTCCTTCCTTCCTTTCTTTCCTTCCTTCCTTCCTTCCTTCCTTCCTTTCTTTCTTTCTTTCTTTCTTTCTTTCTTCCCTTCCTTCCTTCCTTCCTTCCTTTCTTTCCTTCCTTCCTTCTTTCCTTCCTTCCTTCCTTTCTTCCTTCCTTCCTTCCTTCCCTTCCTTCCTTCCTTCCTTCCTTTCCTTCCTTTCCTTCCTTCCTTTCTTTCCTTCCTTCCTTCCTTCCTTCCTTCCTTTCTTTCTTTCTTTCTTTCTTTCTTTCTTTCTTCCCTTCCTTCCTTCCTTCCTTCCTTCCTTTCTTTCCTTCCTTCCTTCTTTCCTTCCTTCCTTCCTTTCTTCCTTCCTTCCTTCTTTCCTTTCTTTCTTTCTTTTGTCTTTATTCACTTCCTTCTTCCTTTCTCCGCCCCTTTCTGCCTTTTCTTTTCTTTCTAAGAGGCGGAAAGAACAGGTTGTCTGTCTGCTCGCTTGTCAGCTTTTCTGAAGACAGGCCGACCGACCGACGAACCTCTGGAGATGTGACGGTCTGCACACGGGAGCTCTCCGCACCCTCACCCATGAACAGCTGGCCATGAAGGTTGCTTCCCCTGAAGCAAGGCAGGCAGGGAGGCGGAGAGGCGCACAAAGGGAAGCTCTCAGTCTGAAGCACTGCCGTGAGAATTAAGGGGAAGCAACAGCATGATCGCGTTTTTGGTTGGTATGTACGTTCTCTTTCTCTTTCATCGTCTCCTCTCCCAAGACCGCAACGAGAGAACAGGATTCACGACCAGAAGTTGACAGGACACGGAAAGAGCCAGTGCAGTAGGTTGCACTTTCAGAAAGAACGAAAAAAGAGCGAGGAGGGGAAGAGTGCGGAACTGACCAAGAGGCAACTCGTCCATCAGAAGTGAGCCCGCATGAGTGAGTTGCACCTCCCGATACCTGCACCCACACTTCTCCCTCTGTTTGGAAATCCCCTTCCTCCTCTTCCCTTTCTTTTGCTAGAACTTTTCCCCGATCTGCGGATGAGGAGGATCGGCGGGGCAAGGGAACATTCATCGGCACAGGGACGCATGCCAACCTACAAACAGACTCCGGAAGAATCGTTTCTCTGCCCTGCGTCCCTTGCGAGTCTCCTTCATGGGTATAAGATGGTCCTACCCCTGTTCCAGTTTGTCCGTACCGGTTTGCTCCTGCAAGCGTTAAGCCGAGGGCACGGAATGATGGGCAGAGCAAAAGGAGCAGCGGTGGAAAATGAAGCCTCGACCTCTTGCGACAAGGACCTTCTGAACGAAAGGTAGCAAGGGGAAGGATGGAGTCAGCGATGGAGTGGAGCGAAGCAAGGAGGGAAGTCAGGCCGACAGAGAATGTCAAAGGAACGGGGAAGAGGGGTCGAAGGCAGAAAGAAGAAGAGAAAGAGGGAGGAATAGGTGGAAAAAGGCACAGAGAAATGGAAAAAGACGAGAGGCAGACAGGAGGAGAAAAAAGACCACGACATTCACACTCACCACAAGCCAACATGTTACTTCTCTGTATGTGCGATCTCCTCGGTTCCTCCCTTCCCACCTCTCCGTCTCCCCGCGTCTTTCTCTCTTCTTCGGAGACGGTCCGGGTTCCCGTTTCCTCAGCCCTTCGTGATCCAGTGGCACTCAGCAGAACGCTGTGCGCTTGTGCAAGTCCATTTCGCAAAAGGAAAAAGGAGTGAAAGTGCCCAGCTACCACTCGGATCTCCACGCCCCTTCCCTCCTCTCCCACTCGAAATATCTCTGACGGACTGTCCCTGTCTCTAAAGTCTCCTGTCCCTATTTGACCCTCTGCATTCCTCCCGTACCCCCAGGAGACGCCTGCCTCCTGCGATGCCATCAGAGCATGATAGGCTCCACAGGCAAGGGTGGAAATTCGCACAGACAGTCCGACTACGAGGGGTCGCACCGGAATTTCTATACACTCCTTGACATTCGAGGGCGTGATGCTTCTGCTGTCTTTGATCCAGACTTGACCCTTCGCCAAAACTGCCAGATTCTGGTCGCAGCATGAAATTGCCTCCACATATTTTTCTACTTGTTGTTCGGCGGCAAAAGAAGAGCTAGACACCACTGAGGAAGGGGGAAAGGCTGAAGAGGAACGCAACAGAGAAACCCGTCTCCACCCATAAGAATCCAGAGGAAGGAGACGGCCATCAAGAAAAAAGGAATTACCGAAATGGAAGAGCACCATTATGCTTCGCCATCCGAGCAACTCACAACCGCGGTATTCTGGCCGCAAAGCACGTTCTGCGGCTTTGTGAGATGACTCAGAATCCAGCCTCAGATGACTCTGTGAATTATTAGGAAGTAGAGATTTTAATAGTGACCAATAATTCAATGGCCGGAGTCGCCCGATGCATGCAATCCGATGCATGCATGGGTCATTCAAAGCTTATAGCTCGGTCACATGCATAGCTCGGTCACTGATCGGTCAGCACCGCGCGTGCATGCCTCTGCAAAATTTTGCAAATGCCATGATCGAAGTGCAGAAAGATTCCTGATTCGAAGGTCAGAACATACGGCTTCAACGGCAATGAGAGAAAAGATTCTGTGACGTTACGTGTTCATTCTTGTTATGTAAGCCGTGCAGAACGTCCGCTTGATCAATTTGCAAGAAGCCGCAAAAAGGGTATGTACGAAAACCACGTAGGATTTCTTTTGTAAAGGTCAGGGTTCAAACGTTGCAACAGTGAGCACCCAACATCACCCAACTACATATCGGGTTGATTCAGTTGCAGCACGGAACTCCTTTCCTTTCCTTTCGATTCTTCATCTTGGGAGATCTCTGCGTATGACCTGACCTGAGTCCCTTGGACCGTGTAGAAAAGAAGGAGCGCCCCTTGAACATTTTTTCGAATTTTTGTGTTCTGCGAGACGAATCTATCTATCTAGCAGCCAAGAATGACAACCACATTCAGACATCCTCAGTGGCACCCCCACGGGTTCCACCCACCGGTCTACCCAACTGCTTTGCCTCCCTATCCCCAAGCCCCTCTCTATTCTGCACATTTGCTATCCCACCATGGAAAGAGCAGTAGCACTGCCGACAGCAAAGCACCCCCCGTTGCGCTGCAACCCGGTGTCGTCTCGCCGCCGCGCCCCCCCTACGGAATGCACCCTCAGCAGCTGCCTTGGGGGTGGCGGTCCGTAGTTCCTGCAGGCTACATGCACCCAGGCCCCCCTGTCCGCACTCCTGAGAACAGAGGGGGGCAGCCCTCGACAGAAGGGAAGACGGCAGAAAGAGAGTCACAGGTGCTCTCAAAAGAACCCAAAGTCATTCTGTACCCCAACTTCCTCACTGACGAGGAATGTGCACACCTTCAGGAGCTTGCCGAAGGAAGGTATGCTACTTGGTCCTTTCCTCTATTCCTCTCTCTCTCTCTCTCTTGGTTGTCTCGGAAAGGGAGAGGACAAACCTCTCGTCTCGTTGTATCCTTTTCTGTCTTTCCGCCTGCCTGACTGTCCCGTCTGCGAAGAGGCTGAAAAAAAAAAGAACAAAACTGATGGTCAATTTTCTTATGATTTTTCTGAGGAAACAGAACAGAAGAAATGACATGGACTCACTCTGTCTGTCCTTCTATGCGAGAATGGAGAAAAGGAAAGCCTTGTCTCTCTGTCTGTGTCTGTCTGTACTTCTGGGGCTTCCCCTTCCTGTGCGCGGTCTCAAAGCATCTGACCAATGAGGAAGGGACCGTATGTACATGAAAGAACTTCGCGTGATACTCCATCCATCCTCTCACCGCGCGTTGTTCTTCATTGTCTCCTCTCCTCTCCACACAGATATCAACGCAGCAAGACGGGAAGGGGGGGCGTCTCGTCATCGGTAGACAATTACTCTCACCAGAAGTCCGAAAACAGGACCAGCGAGTCATGCCAGCTGCTGATAGGACAGACGCAACTCTCTGCAGCAATCGAAGCCAAGATCACCAAACTTGCAGGGTGTCCGGAGGGCCATCTGGAGCCTCTCATGGTGGTCGGTCACAGGAGGGGAGAGAGAAATCAATCAATCCTTCTGGTTCAGTTAGGGAGTCAGCATGCCAGGCAAACAGCCAAACAGGATTCATGAACGGAGGAGAAAGACGGAGAAGCCATCGTCGAGGTCGACCCTCTCGCTCTGTCTGTCCTTCCCTCTCTGTCTTTGTGTGTTGTCTTCGTTCTATCCGTCCGTAAATCTGTCCACGAAGTACTGTTTGCATGGCTGCATGGCTGCAGGTGCGCTACCGTCCCGGAGAATTCTTCAAGACTCACCACGACGGCTATTTTCGTCCCTCGACCGTTCTGCTGTACCTCAACGGTGCGTATGACTGTCTGTGCACATGCTTCCTGTGGTTTACAGAGTTTAGGGTCAGATTTTCTTCGTCCCGCTGACTCTCCTGTTTCTCTTCCATCCATCCATGGAACCATCCATCCTTCCATTCACCCATCAATCCACCCATCCACCCATCCATCCATTCATCCATCTACCCATCCATCGTTGTGCGTATGTCTGAGTGTATGCATGTGTGCATGTGTGCATGTGTGTGTGTGTGTGTGTGTGTTTCTGTGTATGTTTCTCTCTTCCCCCCCCCCCCTCTCTCTCTGTGTGTATGTGTGTGTGTGTGTCCATCTTTGAATCCATTCGTTCAGACGACTTTGAGGAAGGGGGCACACAATTTGAAGAGCTGGGTCTCAGTGTGAGTCCGCAGAAGGGAGCAGCTGTAGTGTGGAGCAACTCTCACTTCCGGCCCTTTAGCACCCCAGAAGTCCAGTCGATGGGGGAAAAGGAGAGGGAACAACTGCTGACCGTGCAGAGAGCAGACGGTTCCTTCAAATACGGCAAGTCAGTTTGTATTAGACATACAGTAAGAGGCGTCTCCCTGTGTCTCTGTTTGTACATCTCTGCGCGGCTGTTTCTCTCTAGAAGTAAAGTGTATGACGAAGGAAAGTGGGTCTTTACCTGTCTTTGCCTATCTTTGGTGTCTGCCTATCTGCCTACCTCAATGCGGGCCTACCTGTCTCTTCGTCTCACTGCCGGTCTGCGTGCCTACTGCCTATGCACCCTCTGACTTGGGGGGGCACGCAGGTACGAACCAGACTGGCGCATGATGCACGCGGGTCTTCCGCCCTCTCGGGGAGAGAAGTACGTCGTCAACGCGTTCATCAACCAGCAGAACATGGTAGAAGGGGTGGAAGACGCGTTGCTAGGGCCCTTCGCTCCCACCTCCAGGGTGTCTGGGGGGTCGGCCTAGGAAGTACTTGCAGAGGGTCGTGGGGGAGGGAAGCCGGTGTTTGTATGTATGGGTCAGGGGCAGTTGGAGAGATCAATGGGTGGACTACCGGCGGAGAGGAAACTTTAAGATAGCGAAGTGGGGGGGTGAGGTAAGTGCGTCGGTTGATGCACTAGGGTAGAAGGAGCGAGGGGGGGTTGGGGTTTGTCTTGATCGACCGTGGGGACAGAGGAAAAATAAGGGAAGACAGGGGGGTAGAATCGAAGCAGGCTTCGGTGACGAGGGCAGTCAGGGAAAGCGAAGCAAACGACCTGTGTGAGCGAGGAAGAGTTGTTTTGTGAATGAGAAGCTCGACCAGGCGTCTTCACAGCATGTATATTGTGGGAGACAAAAGAGAAACAGAAGTGGGCCCCCGGCTTCATTGCGGGCAGGTAGGGGACTCGGGAGAGTCCTCAAATGAGTCAGAAATCCAGTTCAGCTTCTGCCATTGGCATATGTGTGCGTGCATTTCGCGTTCAGCCTCGGTATCGGCTTATGTCCGAGTTCTGCACGCAGGAGAGGGGTACAGGTGGGAAGGGATCCAGGCGGGAGACCGCAAAAGAAAGAAAGAAAGAAGGAAGGAAGGAAGGAAGGAAGGCAAGACAGACAGACAGACAGACAGACAGACAGACACGGACAGAGAGACAGACAGAGAGACAGACAGACAGACAGACAGAAAGGGCAAAAAAGCTTCTTCAGTTGTCCGCGAAGTGCAAATCAAAAAAGAGTCAAAGCATGATTGAATTCACTTGAAGAGTTCTAAAAGTGTCATTGGAATCCGATTTATCATTGGTGTGTGCGTACTCGGACGGCGATATCTGCATGACTGCCTCTCTTCAATGGGCAGTTTTCTTGGGGTCCGTCCGCATGCATCCGTTTCTTGTTTCAAAATCAGTCAAAAAGGAAAAACAAAGAGGAAATAAGGGCACAGTTGGGAGTGATAGCATTGACCATGTAGGGCAACGAACCCAGCAAACAAGGGGAAAGTTGCGTGCAGAAGTTGCGGCAGAACACGCATGTAATAGCAGACAACCAAGAAAACAATTCAATCAAGACCTACCAACACTCTCATTTCTTAATTGAAGGTCTGCATGTGCAATGAGAACATGTAAATTGACTGTTGAAAAGTCTAGTGAAAAGTTAATGAAAACGTTAAAATAAAACATTACCATATGCTTTGTTAGTAAATTATTACGATGGCGGTACAGATAGGTACTCTGTATAAAATTATTATAAAACATATATGATATTATCTAAGATATAATATGTATAGCGTCATAATAATAGCGATTCTGCTTGCTAGTAGTAGTACGTAGTGAAACAAAAGTCAATAATACAAAAAAATAGTATACACACTCTGGTATACATATAAATTATTAAAATTACCATTCAGATTAAAAATGTATACAAATCTAGATACAAATTGAAACAAAGAATTCGAAAATGCTGTTATGTTTTTATGTGTGTAGCTAGACATCTAGAATTTACATCTAGCTAAGCATGCTGCATGCATGTAGCGAAGCCATATGTAGCCATGTGTATATACATTTATCTTTATTTTGCTCACTTCTTTTGTTTTATTTTTGTTTTTGATTTGTCCTTCCAGTTTTTTTTAACTGAAAGGTACTGAAAGGCTGTGCATGGCTGTGCCACCGTCCCTTTGGCAGTGTCACTGCCACGTAAATCACGCCACCATATTGAACGACGTGCAGCAAGGTATGCAGCGCATTACCATCATCAATCAGTCAATCAATCCATCAGAGACCTCCAGTCATAGATCACCTGCCACTCACTGGGCATGATTCATATTGAAGAGGAAGAACCCCACTTCAAGGGGCCATGCACTTGCTTGAACGAGCCTCCGCTCTCTCGGAATGCTCGATCCTTCGATCAAAATTCATTCAACACTTAAATAGAACAGCCCAGGGTGTCAGCCCCTTTTTCAAGGACAGTCACAGTTTCTCACAATGCTGGGCTGCTTTGGCCTTCAGTCAATCCCTGAAAGCCGTCCACATATGCAAGCCATGGACAGACAGACATTTATGCATTCGTGTTGTTCGAACTCGTCCCTTCGATCGCCCAATCGATCCATCAATTGCTCCCCCATGCAACCATGCAGGCAGGCCAATGATCTCCTCTGGCAATTTCATGCCGCAGTGCACGCATTCGCTTACGGAGATTGAACACCACACATATGCACATGAAGTAAGAAAAGCGAATTGCAAACGTACTTCCTTCCTTCCTTCCTTCTTTCCCATGGAAGACTTCCCACGGGTCCCTCCCCATCAACAGTCACTGATCTCTGACTGGTGGAGCGACTGAAGAAACCTTCTGCTCGAAGAGACGTCAAGCTGTCTCTCCGAAGGACGAGAAGGGGAACTCGGTGCCTTCTCTTCTTGTTGAGGGGAGTATGCTTCGATGGGCGCAGAGGCAGACCGTTTCGAAGGGGATGCAGGAAGACTGCTGGTCTCCTCCCTCGTGGAGGTTCCCCCCTGCACCAAAATTCCCCCCTTAGGGGTTCTCCTCCGACCCGACAGACATTCCAGATATTCCTGTGACAGTTGCTGCTTCGAGTCGGAAGACTGCACTGCCAGGACCCCGCTCCCCTCTTCTTCTTTTTCTGCCTTCAACCTGTCAACAGAACCATCTATACCCCCACCCCCTCTCACAGAGTCTTCCTTTGTGTGGTCTGCTTCGTATTCTCTTTGTGCTTCTGAGACATGGGCTGAGTCTGTGTGTGTGGACGTATGAGGAGGCATTGCTGCTGCACTGCTCGGCCCCCCCTCTGCAGTCCCTGTGGACTCGACTGGACCTGCATCCCCACTCTCAGAACCCACTGCCAAATTCCTCTGAGAGCGAGAACGAACCCCACCTTCGCCCATCACTCCTCCAACCCCTGCAGGACCTGCAGGTGGGACCTCCTGGGTCACCACCTCACTCGGGGGTTTGTCATTCCATTTCAGGGACACAAAAAAACCAACGAACGTAACCATCAGTCCCACAATGGCAAGGGTCGTGACTCTTTCTCTTTGTTCTTTCGCAAGAGAGTACAGCCCGTGAGTCACCCCGATCAGCACTGCACCCACCACCTCACCCGACACACGGGCCTTCGCATACAGAGAGAAGCCCAGATAACGAGGGGCAGACATGGAAGTCAACAGAATGGCCAGGCCAATCAAACCAGAAAGGTAACGAAAGGCCTCGGAGGGGGGAGTACGAGAAATCGCCTCAGGCGCCCTCGGTCCCTCTGACATAGCAAGCGGGAACAATCCGACCACAGCGCAAAACGCAGCCCAGGACGCGCTCCTCCATGGGTCTCCGAGTGCTTGTGTCAGTCTTTTGTTCAGTGCTCCCTGTATAACCAGGAGAATACCCGAGACGACGGCCAAAATCAAGAGCCCCACCCTTTTCCCATGATTGACACTAACACCCGCAACCATATCGCCTTCGATCGTGCCAGCTACAAACATCGCAGTGCCCCCCAAAACCAAAAACGCCCCAAGGATATCCAACCAGGTCACTGGTCGCTTCTGGGCCCAGAAAAGTCCCTTCCAATCAATTATCAGAGAGGACAAAACCAGACCACAAGAGACGCCAAGATAGGTAGGACCAAAACCAATCCATTTGCTTGTGAACGCATTACTGCCAACGCTCACAGGCAACACAATGCCCCCGCAGAGCGAGAAAATGTCCCACTTGCTCGCTTCGATTCGCCTTCCCAACTCATGAAACCCCTCCATCCAGTCTACTTTCTTTGCCTTTGGCCTCAATGACATGAGACCCAAGCCCGTCAACGCTCCTGTAAAAACGAGGGAGAAGTTCAAAAACAGAGGCCAAAAGAAGAAGCCTCCGAGGAGATCTCCAAGAAGAATCAGAAGATAGGAATTGAAGGGCTGCACAAAACCCACAGTCAGGGGCCAAAGGGAGAGGGACACCCTTGCCAGCACCCGAACGGCCGACCAGTCGCGATTTGCCATTCTGAGCAATCACAGATCTTTATCGAATCGAAGAGTTTGATTCGAACGCGCTAGCTTTTCATTTCTCGGGGAAAAAAGTGTGAAGTCAATGTGATATTTTTCATGACGTGGTGGGGATTGCTGAAGTCTTTTTTTGAAGTCTGCAGATGTTTGAAGTACCATGCAACCTGTTGGATTATGTTGGATTAGGGAGTCGGAAGTTTGTTGGAGGAGACGGAGTTTCGATAGAGAAAGACCATCTCGCGCGATTAAGGCAACGTAATTAAGTCTTCCGCGCGCGCGATTAAGGCCGGCCGCCGCGCGCGATCGAGCTGCGCGCGCGCGCGCAATGCCGACCCCGGCAATGCATGCCCCGGCATCCCGTGCGGAGCCTGCATGCCGGGGCCCAGGGGCCGCGGGGTCCATGCGGGGTCCTTCAATGCAACACCGCGTCGCATGCGCTGCAACACATGTAATATTGCACGTGTACGGATTGTCTCGTCAAGGCAGCTACAATGGTTTCAATCTGTCTCTAGCTGCATTGAAAACCTTTTCCACATATCGGTCTCCCCTTCAGCCTGTGTTGCTGAGAGAATTCACTGCATGAAGGGCTTGTCAGCTCCGTTTGAAGGTGGTCATGCGTTCTCTTGTTAACTATTAATTTGAGACAGAATCTGTGGTGAGAACCCCGTGAGGCCCGTCCAGCCTTTAGTACTTGTCTCTTGGAGCTTCGTGACGAAGACTGAGTATTGATTGCCGTTTGTTTTCACATGCGGCTCCAGCTTCTCAAGTAGAGTTAAGGATTGAAAAATCTAGCAGCGATGAGCTGCATCACTCGAACGATGCGTTTCGGTACAGCGGACTCTCCCCGCCGGTTGGTGTTTGGAGTAAGCTGTGGCAACAACCAGAAACGTCAGGCATATTCTGGCCCTTCAGTCAGGGATGCTGCTTCACACCGTTTCCAAAAAAGGGGGGCTGCCGTGCTGGACAGCACAAACGCTGTTTTCAAGGATGATCTCCAGATGCTGTCACTGGACACAGGCCGAATCCGACGCCTTTCGACTTCGGGTTTGGGGGTGTGTCTTGCGCCTTCTGGTAGACGGGGACGTGATTTACCCGTCGGACCTTTCGGCTCACCCGTCGGTCTGGGAGCCCAGACTTACAATGGCACCACTCTTGCAAGTGCTGTGTTTCAGCGCTGTCAGCAGACTATTGACAGCAGGGTTGTGCAGACGCGCGCTATAACACATTTTTCTGGGCACACTCCCCTTGTCCGTTCGGAGGTAGAGGATCTTCTGCTAAAGCCGTCGATTTCTCCCCAAGCGTCCCGAAACTCGACAATCTGCCCCCACGGAAAACGAAAATACTTTTGCAAACAGTGTGGAGGGAAGGGGATCTGTGAACACGGTCGCAATCGATTCTTCTGTAAAGAATGTGGGGGAAGCGGACTTTGTTTACACGGACGCAATCGCTTTCTCTGCAAGGAGTGTGACGGGAAGGGAATTTGTGAGCACGGCACCCAACGGGCGAACTGCAGAAAATGTCGCGGAAGCTCCTTCTGTGAGCATGGGCGAATCCGTCAGTATTGTAAAGATTGCGGTGGGAAGGGAATATGTGAGCACGGTCGAAGACGAGATCAGTGCAAAGAGTGCGGGGGTTCGCAGATGTGCAAGCATGGCCGCAGGAAAAGCTTTTGCATAGAATGTGGGGGAGGTAGCATTTGTGAGCATAAACGTATACGAAGTTACTGTGCACAATGTCAACGCGACAATCCAGCATTTGTGCAGCGGAGGCAACGACAGAATGCAAGCAAACGCCTGAAGTACGCAAGTGATCCCATTTTTCGATTGAAAGTCATCATCCAAAGATCCGTTTCCAGATGCGTCACAGCTATTCGGGACGGCAAATGTGTCCCCGAGTCCAAGCGCTCACATGAGTATCTGGGATGTTCGTACGCAGCCCTGAAGATCCACTTAGAGAAGAACAACTTTCACGACAACCCAGGAATGTCTTGGGAGAACTACGGAACTCGCTGGCACATCGACCACATTACTCCGATCATGTATGCCGGACCCGGAGGGAAGAGACCAGATATGAAAACGCAGATGGAGAGGCTGCACTTCTCAAACCTTCAGCCGATGTGGTCCGGCGAGAACCTTCGAAAGGGGAACAGATATGTTGGAAAGCCCCCCCAACTTTGAGTGAGTCGTCATGATCAAATTATGGCTATAACTTTCCGAATTTTCAGTTATTTTTTCTATGACTTGTATTCATGAAACCTGGGAAGGTATTAGAAGATATTGATTGATTGATTGAAAAGAAGTAAAAAGAAGGAAGAGATAGAAAAGAGTATTATTGGGGATTTCCGCTTTTGCTTACCTTTGCTCCACCCTTAGCTATCAATCTCCGAGCCAGAGCGAACAGGCTATGAATATTAGAAAGGCTTCTGCCATATTCTGCTACCGCAAAACAAAAACTAGAAGAAAAGTCTACATAAAAATCGATGCATCACTCTTTAAAAAATATATTTAAATAAACAGTCTGTTCTTCATTATCCTTGATTCCTTGAAAGAATGAATTAAAAAATGATTTGAAGGCCAGTGTGTGGTGGTTTTGATGTGGTGTATTAGGAAAACTGAAACAAGTTTTTGGTTGTGTTTGTCTCCTTATACTATAGCTTACACAGCTAGAAAGATTCCAGACATGCAGATTAATGATGGTGGATCACACCATGAATTACTGTGAATGCTGAAGCAACACTGCATGCAATTAACACGAGCTAGCTTTCTGGGCTTATCATGCAGTGTTACGCGGCCGGTTACGGCTCCGCGGATCGACCCTCAATTTCCTTGCAAGTTGCAAGAAATTATTAAGATTCATTGCGCCTCCCAGGTTGCGCAAAATTAAGCCCGCGCGTTATTTAAGGCTTCGGCGCGCGCATGCATGCACGCGCGAAATGCCCCTTTTAATGCAGCCATTTTTTGAGTCGCCTCAATTATAACATGCATGCACGCATGCATCGATCGTGCCGCCATATATATATATATATATATATATGTATATGGACGGATCGAGCCATATGCATGCATGCATATATATACCGCGAAGGAATCGTACTTATAAGAAAACACTTAATTGCTGGTGTATATTAATATATACGTCTTCGAACGGGACGACGAGAGAACAGAAAGGGCGTCAAATGGATCAAGACAGACCGACGAAGCATTCCGGCAAGTTACTGCTCTCCAGGCAGTGGTTCTGGGAGCGCCCTGCGCACATTATATTCCCATTTTCCTGCTGGAATGCAAAGCAAAGGCAAGACCGCTTTGGGTGCCGACAGATCGGCCTCCCTTGACCTCTTTGACATCGATGGACTCGCTGATGAGGTACTTGGCCATACAGAACGACCTGCTGCTCCGCATTTTCATCCGATTGAACAATCCTCGTTGCACGTGAGATCACAAGATTACTGGCGATAAGTGTGCAAAGAGCTCCTTTTCCATTCCCCCAAGATCCCTCCCTACCTCATTGCAGGTGGTGATTCTGTGCGGCAAGGGCATCACTGGTAAACGAGAGGCCCTGCAACTGTGTCGCAATTTTCAGCAGAGGGCAGCGAAGGCTCTGGGAGACAGCCATGTGGTTGTGCAAAATGTCAAAGCCACGGAGGCCGCAGTTTTGGACTCAATGGGACACTCTCAAGAGGCCAGGGCATGTCTGACGGATGCATGCGGTCAGTCAGGGGTCACTGTTTCTGGCTTAAAATCTTAAAGGGAAAAAAATATGACAGCACTGTGCAATTCCTTGCACTGCAGAAATTGCAGGGGCCCCGACAGGTGGGGTGAGTGCCTTGGGAGAGGAGTTCGGCGCGCTCTCTTCGAGTGATGCGGAGGCCCAGGGGGAAGAGGCAGAAGGCGAGGACGGGGATGAGGAGCCTGTGACTGAACATGAAGAAGCGGTGCTCTGCTCTCTCAAAGAGACAGTCGCAGAACTTCTGGAAGCAGAAAAGTCAGTCTGACACTCGGTGGAAGCGGAAATACAGACAAGAGGTGGCTGATCGAGAGAACGTATCGGCAGTTCATGTGGTCTCTTGTCTTTGTGAGCTCAACAAAGAGTAATGGAATCTGGAAAGGTTGGAAATTGTGTCAGCGACAACGAGGCTGAATTGCCGATGCATGACTGGACCAGGAAGCTGTTGGGCATCCAGAGCTCGCGAGACAGAATGACCGCGTGAATTCGTTCATGAATACTCAAGCAACCTGTCAATAAGCGACAAATTAACATACTGAGTTGATCACCTTGTGGACCAGTGAGCCGGTTGCTAAGTGAGTCGGTGAGCTTTTAAGTGAATGGGGGAGTCAGCAGACCATTGAGTGCTAGCAGGTGTCTGTCATCATGAAACCGTTTCTGTTCCATGAGCCGTTCCCATGATTGCTTTTGCGTTCTCCTTTTTCTTTCTCTTTCTCTTTCTTTCTTTTCGTGTTTGATGTTCCCCTTGTGTGATATGCCGCAGGACCCGGCAGGCGGCTGTGCTCATATCAGAAGTCCAAGCGCTTCTCTTCGGTGAGAGACCAGAAAATGATCCATTTGAATGTTAAAGGGAGTGGAGGAAGAGGAGAAGGAGGAGAAGAAGAAGAAAGACCATGCAGAACAAAGAGGGGGTGCTTTTCCTTGCTTCCTCTTGCAAAGCCCCTCCCGGCAGTATTCTTTCTTCACCGATCCGGCACTGCAATGTGTCCCTCCTCCCATCTACCGCACGCGGTCAACCTTTCTTTCTTTCTTTCTTTCTTTCTTTCTTTCTTTTTTTCTTTCTTTCTTTCTTTCTTTCTTTCTTTTTTTCTTTCTTTTTTTCTTTTTTTCTTTCTTTCTTTCTTTCTTTCTTTCTTTCTTTCTTTCTTTCAATCGGAAAGACCGGCATACTCTTCAGCCAATCAGCCAAACAGGAAGGCATGACGGCAGGCTCATGCGGGCACACAAACAGGCAGACACATACACACGCCCACAGACAGGCAGACACATACGCAGAGGAGGAAGAGGATGAGGAGGAAGAGGAGGAGAACAGAGAGAAAAAGGACCATAATAATAAGAACAATAAGCGACGGACCGCGTTCCCTGATTTTACTCCCCACATGATATTCTCCTTCAAACCTCCTATCACTTTCCATTTGCTCCCCAAACTTTCCCTTCTGTCTGCAGAGCAAGCGCAAGGAAAAATGAAGAGACACGCCAGGCGGAGGAACACGCAAAGTGACCAAGGAACTCATTTGAGTTCAAGGAAGGCGTCCCTCTTCTTCCCTCTTTGGCGGGATGTCTGGGAGAGTCTGCAGGCATTTGAAGGCACAGGATCAGAAGGAGGCAAGCGGTCTCCGAGAGAGTTTTTGTTTCTCGAGGCTTTGCAAGCCTGGGCTGAGAGAAAGGTTCGTCTGTGCAGTACGTGTGTCATAAATCTCCGCTCTCTCGCCGTTAATTTTTCTTCTTCTACCAGGATGTTCCTAGGTGCCTTCTGTGCTTGCCTGTCATTACTGGATGTCGTGTTCTCTTTGAGGTGACCCGGATGGGGGGAAGCAGACCCATGGACGTCCAGAGAGACGCACAGGCAGATTCGATTGCGAAGTTCCTTTGACAGATCGATGGACGATCCCTCCTCTCCCATGTCCCTGCTCTCCCTGGAATCTTCTTTTCTTTTCTTTTCTTTTCTTTTCACTTCACGTCTGTTCCCTTCTCGTCTCAATTTCCATGCAGCG
Source organism: Chromera velia (assembly GCA_018398765.1). Classification (NCBI taxonomy): domain Eukaryota; family Chromeraceae; genus Chromera; species Chromera velia. The sequence continues at coordinate 33,121 of JAHBMJ010000432.1, read as the reverse complement.
TCAGGAGATGAGGGGTGCACCCGAACCCCAGGCCGCAAGGTCCCTTCTGGAGGAGGACGCACGGGGGGAAGGTCGTGACGAAACGAAGACGAAGAAACATTCAGAGGGGGAAGAATTTGAACATCCGGAGACGGATGCAGGAGATGTGAAAGCAGAGACGCACAAAAACATCGCAGCGTCAACTTCCCCTCTGCAACAAGAATCACTTGGAGTGTCTGAAACGACAGCAGCTCCTCCAACAGCTCATACAGAGTCTTCATCCCCCCCCTCCCTTGCCACTTCCCAAACAGATCACCAACCTTCCATCCAAGGCACCCGTCCAGTTGCGGATGATAAAAAGATCGACAAGGACAAAACCCAACCAGAAGAAAAGGAACAGTCGGAACAAACAGCCCCAACCATCACACTGGATGAGCCAATCATTCCCGAACCCCCCGCTCGTCACACGCGTCCCACCAACCGGGACCCCCGACCCATCCGAGGAGGCAGGCGGCTCAAAGCAAAGCCAAAACCAAAATCAAAAGCCAAAACACAGCCTCAGAGTCACTCAAAGGCTGAAGCCACTGTGAAGACTTCTCTGGCCCCTTGCCCCCCCCCCAAACGCCCTCCCGCCTCAAACAAGCCCAAGGAAGGGGAGCAGGTTCCAGCATCCTGCAGGAAACTTCATGACCCTCCAGCCTCCAGCCACCCAAAATCTGCCGATCTAAAAGCACACAAGCAGTTGGCGGAGCAAGAGGCCCCCCAGGCATCAAAAGAGGACGAAACGGGGGACTTCCAGTCAGCTCCTCTCACAGAAGATCAGGATAACCATGAAAGAAAAGCAGAAGCCGAAGGAGGAAGAGAAGCAGAATCACACCCTTCCGAGGACGCCCCTCGAGAAGGAGACCTTGTTGAAACTCTTCCTGAAGCTCTCGGGAACATCGCCGACTTGGCAAAACACATGTCGCCCTCTCAGTTTCTTGAAGGTATGATGAAAATGATGGGGGAAGGGCCGGAAGATGGAGCTGACACTGCCGAAAGAGCGGAAGCAGGAGACATGAAAGTCGACACCCCCCCATCTCCAGGAGAAGCAGATAGTGCCGATTTTCCGAAAACTTCAAAAGGCTCCATCGAAGCAAGAGAGTCTCTGAAGGGAAGATTGAGAACGAAACCCAGAAGGTTGGAGACAAAGGCTGAGCAGGAGGAGAGGGAACGAAAGCAGCGAGAGAAAAGAGAGGAACTTGAAAAAGGAATGAGCTTTGAGGAGAGGATAAGAAGGGGATTGAGAGATTCCAAATTTTACGAAGCCGACGGAAGGCCTCGAGAGGCACTTGCTAGAATGCTGGTCAGTCACTCGGTCTGTTGGTCATTCCGAGCGTCTTTCTCAGACTTTGGTGGGAGTCTTGGATAATTTTCACACGGTAATGCAAGGACATGCATACAAGATGAGGTTCACGATGTTGCCTGACTGAATGCTTTCAGGGAGCCTGTAGGCATGTTTGGCAGCTCCACGACACGGGTACCCAACTACACCGGCAGACTGAGAGAAAGAAATACCCAGACACCTTCAAAAGAGCAGCATGAGAGAGAGAGAGAGAGAGAGAGAGAGAGAGAGACTAGCGCAAACCTTGACCCATCGTCGACAGTTACTGTCGTCGAGGAAGATACACACAGGCAGGCAGGCAGACAGTCAGGTAAAAAGGACCGAGTCCCTGTCGATTAGCATGAATGGAGGCCGAATAGAGAAAGTCGAACAAGTAGATGTTCGGTTGATCACTCCTCTATGCGTTCATTTGTGTACAAATCCTCCTGCGGTCTGTCTGTCTGTCTGTCTGTCTGTCTGTGCATAAATGCAGCCCCTGGTGATGGAACTGGAGGGCCCCGCTGCAGAGCATTTCCACAATTCAGAGCTGCATCTCCATTCCGTATTCAGGTGAGTGAGTGGATATATGGTGGTAGCTCTCTCTCTGCCTGTGTGCGGGCTCTGTGAGCAGGCAGAGAGAATTCACAGGGGTCTGACATGCCAGGAAAATAGAAATGCAGCGAAAGGAAGTGGGGAGGTGAAGCAGAGATGTGAAACAAGCGAAGTGTGACTTCTTCTTCGTTTGTGTGAGCTCGTTTCGCTTTTCTAACTTATCTCCTTCTTCGTCTCGTCCTATGTATCTCGTTTTTCTCCGTTGTTTCCTCTCCCACCTTTTAGGTGTTTTTGTCCGTGCCTTTTTGTTTTGCATCCTTCCCCCCGAAACCCAATTTTTGCAGGGTTGCGAGCAGTCTGAGGAGTCTGGGGAACTTTTGGGAGGCTTTCGATACTCTAGCGTCCCTTGATGAGGTGAGCTCAGTCTGCATGCATGGTTGTGTGTACTTGTAGATAGAATGAAGTGGAAGAAGGAAGAACGATCTTTAGCCGGGCTCCTGTACCCTGACCTAGTTTTTTGCATTCCTGCAGGAGCCATGGTGGTGGATGGACTTTTCTTCTTCAGTCTGTCAGTCGTCGTTTGAATGGAATCTGCAAAGACGAGACGACTTTTCGGGGCTCTCCCCTCCTCCCCTCGTCCCTTCCTTCCTTCCTTCCTTCCTTTCTTTTAAGTTGAACGACTGAAAGGAAGAGTGCGTGAAAGTATTTTAGTGTCCACGGATCGAAAGGCGCTTCGTCCGCGTGTGCGTGTATATGTGTATTTTGTCTGTGCATGCGCGAATGTGCGGGAGGGGGAAGGACGGAGAGACGGAGTGACAGCCAGCCAGACAGCCAGACAGCCAGCCAGCCAGCCAGCCAGCCAGCCAGACAGACAGACAGACAGACAGAGACACAGACAGAGGGGCAGAGAGAAAAACAGATAGTGGGAGACAGAGAAAGCGACATCCTTTGCTTTTTGGCTTTTTTGGAAGAGTGAAAGTCTCACAAGCTGCCGCCTGTCACTTTCCCTTTCATTCTACGGCTTCATATGATAGATGCGATGCCTTCCGTTTTTTCCGTTCTTCGACTCTCTCTCTCTCTCTGTCTCTCTCTCTGTGTGTGTGTGTGTGTGTGTGTGTGTGTCTGTTTGATGTCCCTAACTCATCTATCCATTCATTCATGCATTAATTCATTCATTGATGCATTCATGCATTCATTCATTCATTCATTCATTCATTCGTCCCTTCAGATGATTTCTGCTAGAAAAGAGGAACAGACACCCCGCAACGTGGGGCTGCTCACCGCAATGGGACAGGTGCTTCTGTGCATTGGCAAAGAAAAACGGGCAGCCCTAGTTTTATCGTGCGGAGTCCAGCTGTTGGAGTCTCTCTTCTTCATGAATGCCGCGGGGGTGTTCAAGGAATCCAATGACGGAGAAGAAGGAGAGGGGGAAGAGGGGGGAAATGCCAGAAGATCTCCCAGCCCGGGCACTTCAGAGGAAAAAGGGAAAAGCCCGGAAATGGAGGACGAGATGGGGGGGGGGAGGGATTGGCACAAGAGTCCTTCGGCAATCAACAAACTGTGGGAAATGTATCAGGATTGCGCATCTGCCCTTGCGGGTCGGCACCACGAGGGAGGGTGCATGGTGTGCATGCATATGACAGGGCAACGATTCGCACAGCATCAAGACGTCCAGATTTCGCATCCCAAAATTTGGATCAATCAACTCCAAACGTTTCTGCTGATTCGAGTTTTAGCGGTCTGCGTCTTATGTAATCAGGAACTCCTTTTGTTTCTTGTGCACAATGCTCTGGTCTTTGATGCTCGCGATATTCCTTGCCAATGACAAACGACATTGCTTGCAATTGCAGGAGTCTATGTAAAAAAGGGAAAGTTTACGGCAGCCGAAGAGCTCTTTGCAAAGGTCAGATGAGCAGGAGTTCAGCTTTCTTTGGGCACTGACGAAATTTGTAACGGCCGTGGCAGCCGTGGAAGGGACCAGAGCCGTCAATTTCCTTTCCACTGATGCTTCCATGCATACGTGCTCCCTCCTTTCTTACCGACTGGAGTTGTCCTATACATCGTTATCAACGTCGTTTAATTCCGACCACTTATAAGAAATGAACCCCCCTGCATACATCTGGACAGCGTCCATAAAACAAACAGGCTTGGATGACTCCGTCGGGCTCCCGTCTTCTGGTTTTCGTTTCTTCTTTCTGTCTTTGTTTCTTGTTTATTTGTTTTCATTTGTTTCCAAGTGTCTGTCTGCCTGTGTGTCTGCCTGCCCGTCTTTCCCTATTTCCCTCTTTCCCTCTTTCTTTCTCTCTCTCTTTGTTTTCTCGTTCTTTCTTTTCTCTTTCGTTCTCTTTCTTTCTTTCTTTCTTTCTTTCTTTCTTTGTCTCTTTCTTTCTTTCTGTTCTTCCTTCCTTCCTTCCTTCCTTCCTTCCTGCCTTCCTGCCTGCCTGCCTGTCTGTCTGCAAGTTTTCCTTTTCTCGCGTTCTCGAGACTCCATGCTCCGCTTGGAGTGACGCTGTCAATGCATTTGTGATTCCATAAAGTGGCTTGCAAATGTGTGTGTTCGTGTGTGTGTCTGTGTGTGTGTGTGTGTGTGTGTGTGTGTGTATGTGTGCATGTGTGCATGTGTGCATGTGTGTGTATGTGTGCATGTGTGTGTGTATGTATGTATGTGTATGTGTGTGTGTATGTATGTATGTGTATGTGTGTGTGTGTGTGTGTGTGTGTATGTATGTATGCATGTATGTGTATGTGTGTGTGTATGTATCTGTGTGTGTGTGTGTGTGAGAGAGAGAGAGAGAGAAGCCCGCAGTGTGTTGCGCCCCACTCACCAGATCCCTTGATCGACTTCTCCAAAGGCATGCAAGAGAGACTGACAAAGAGAAAGTCAGGAAGCGTAATTGTGCACTTTGCAAGATGCGCATGCCGTTGTATGCCTGCAGGTGTACAGCGATGTCCCCTTTGGCTTTCTTTTGAATCGACGGCCCGAGTGGTAGTTGGCGGCCGACAAACAAGACCTTCAACAAGAGGAAACATGCGAGATAGACCAAACGGCACAAGACCTAGCACGGTAGCACCAGCTAGCACAGGAGCCATTAATCTGTGTGTGTGACCTTATAAAAGTGTACACTGTACATAAAAAGTGTGTTAAAACGTGCAAGTCGAGCCTACTGTCGAGGCCCGGCAGTGGACCGCGGGGTGACCCGAAACATAAATCCTAATCCTAAAAGCAAATAAAAATATCAATTTGATTTTATGTATCATCATCATCATTATACACCATCGGCATCGGCCCATAATAGGCCTCTAGCGTTCGGCAAGTCACAATATGCAGGGCAGATTGTTAAAGATGGGCTCTCACTCGGCAACATTTGGTAACTCGCTGAACAACCACATTTCTATTTTTTTTGTGTATATTTTTTTCCTAGAATTTTTTCATATACCCTGCAAATTTGAGTAATTTAGCTTAGTAATTTAAAATAATTTAAAGCAATTTAGAGTAATTTAAAGTAATTTAGAATAGTACACTAAAGTAATTTACAAAGATAAATTACTAATTTTAGTTAAACTTTGGAGGTCGATTTCTTGTGAACCATAAAGAGTTAGCCTATGAGCACTGTTAGTTTGAATGTGTTCGAAATATAGAATCGCATCAAACAACTATCATGTCAAGATATCGTTGTGGATATCGTCCTTCTCTCGTGAAAGCTAGTCGCAGGTCTCAGTCGATCCGGTGTCTCCCCCCCCCCCCTTCTTTCCAGAAAAGCTGGAGCTCGGGTTGCACTGTGCAACGCGTCTTAATTGCTGCCGCTATGAAATGCGGGCAGGCAACCGAGAGCCACCCGCTTATCAAATCTCCCTACCCCCTTCACTTCTCAGTCCTTCGAGAAGTCGACGCTCTGCTGTATCAGTGAGTGACTGAATGAGTGAGTGAATGAATAAGAGAGTGAGTGCATCGATCTCTCCTGAAGTTCTCAAAAGCTCCTGATGTCCGAGGTCTCGACTTTGCTGCACCCTCTGTCGTCCTTGCAGATCCTCAAGAACCTCTCACTCAGTTGCTGCCTGCCGAGAAGTCGGACAAGCTCTTCGTAGTGCGTGATCAGAATCAACTCCATGGGGGCACACAGAGAATGGTCGAATGTTTGATATCGATAGTATTTTTTGAAGAGTAAGAGGAAGCGAGAGGTGTCTGAGTGCGAGGCAGCAAAGAAGAATTTACGGACTGGCTGACTGACTGACCTTGATGGAATGAAACCTCATCAGGGCCTTATCGAGCGCCGTGTGATACCTGCGGGCCCGCAAGTGCATACGGGAAAAGAAGCCAGGAGAGCGTGAAGACTTAATTGAGGAGGAAGAGGGTGGGTAAAGGAGAAGATTCCGATACACCTGCCGCGCCCGGGGGAGACGGAACGCTTGGAGAATCGACCAGCAGCTGGAAAGATGGAAGGGGAGAAGGAGGGAAGGAATTAAAGAAGGAAGGAAAAGAGGAAAGAAGGAAGGGAAGGAGGGAGGAAGGAATGAAGGAAAGAGACAAGAAAGGAAGGGCAGGAAGACATTGTACTCTGTAGAGGCATTGCACAAACCAAGAGAGAGACTGTTCGCCCGTCCGCCTGCCTATCTACTTCTCTGCCTGTCTGTCCATACGCCCGTCTTGTTTTCTTCTCCGTGCCTGCCTGCCCGCATGCACTCGTTCTTTTTTTGATGCTTTCTTTTCGATTCCTTCTTTCATTCACGCCTATTTTACGCTCTCCCTTCCTTGCTTTTCTTTCTTTCTTTCTTTCTTTCTTTTTCTCGCCCTCCATCCATCCATCCATCCGTCCGTCTGTCCGTCCCTCCCCCTCTCTCTCTTTCCCATTCTTTTTTTGTAGATTCATACATTCGTTGCCTCCATTCTCTCCGCCTCTCTCGGCTCAGGACCGATAGATACCGAAATTCCTCTCAAAACGCTCCCCCTCTTTTAATCACTGTGTCTGTCTGACTATCGAGCTGTATTTGTACCTGTGTCTGTGTTTCCGTCTGGTCGTTTTGCTTCTCAGTTATCGTGATGACTGCGGTTCAATCTTCTGTAAGTTACCTCCTCGCCCCTTCAGCCTCTCTTGGAACATCGACCGACACCTGTGTGTGGGAGCGAAGCACCCCACCGAAGTGGATCTTCTGCATACCGTCTTCTGCAGAGACAGGAAAACAGGCAGAGGGGAGCATACAGACAAACACACACAAAGGCCTCCCGAGGGAGAGGGTGCGGAATCCTCTCCCTTGGACGTCAGCCCCCACCGACTGACAACCAACTGGGGCAGCAGCCCTCTGTTGACGGGAGAATTTGGAATGAAGAATATGTGTCGGGGAGTAAGTCCGTCTGAGAGCAGACACGCGAACAAAAGGGGGACTGCAAGAGGATTAAATACAAATCAAAAGGTTGAAAGAAAAATTGAGAGAAAAAAGAAGTTCAACCCCCCGAACCCTCTGCTTAGGCGATTACCTCGCTATGATAAAAACCAACAGAGGGGCGACGGAGAGAGATAGTGGGTCTCTTCCGCTCTTCTCACAAGCACTCCCCTTCGATTCACAAGCTCACACCTCAGTAGGAACGCTCCAGAGAGCTCACAGTGTCTCCGCAAGATCACTGAAGCACGCCGGGGTGATCAGTGCAGTACTCGACAGACAAGCACACTGCAACGCAGGCTGCGAGTGTCAGTCGATAATCAGCATCCTCACGCCGCCGACACGCACACTGGGATGATCGCCATTGCCTCACTGATATAATATAACGTCTACTAATATAATATGATGCCCCCCCCCCCCAACTTGCCCGGCAAGAGTGGAGCCTGGAGTTGTGATCTCGATGAGGAACAAGCCAGCCAGCGATGGCGATCGAGCACCGAGCTTCGACGAAAAGGGTCTTGCTACGGGGAGAGCCACAAGGTCTGAAGGCTGAGAAGCAACAACGATCGAGATGAAGACGTGCAATAAGCAGCAAGAAGGCAAGACAGAGGCCCTGAATAAAACATCAATATGTACGAACCAGAAAGAAAGGGTAGAACACGGCTTACCGCATTCCTTCACCTTCGATGGAGAGAGTGCAAGACACTCGTGCACGACATGAGAACACTGAATCGAAACAGGACTGGGGTACACACTGCATCATCCATAGGAGAAAGACATACATTCCTTCTTGAGGAGACCCAACAGAGAAGAAGGCAAATAGAACAGGAGGAAGCTAAAGACTATGTATTCATGGGGCGTTGCTGCGAACCTGGTGGCCGAAACACAAAGAACGCCCCCCAGAGGCAAACCCTCTGTCGTCCTTCCGGATCCTCAAGAATCTCTCACTCAGTTGGTGCCTGCCGAGAAGTCGGACAAACTCTTCGTAGTGCGTGATCAGAATCAACTCCATGGGGGCACACAGAGAATGGTCGAACGTTTGATATCGATAGTATTTTTTGAAGAGTAAGAGGAAGCGAGAGGTGTCTGAGTGCGAGGCAGCAAAAAAGGGGGAACTGGCCATACATGGAAAAACCATACAGACAGACAGGTACCGGAGCAGAAGGGTCATGCAGTCAGTCTTCCCGTCTCCTTGAGCATTTCCGGCCCTTCTTTTCGCCCCCTTCCCCTGACCGTCTTGTGTACGCTCCTTCCACCCTGCGGCCCTTCATTTTGTGCATCTGAAGCCTAGTCCGAAGGTGTTTTTTCTCTCTCACACCTGTCTCGTCTGCTGACCTACCTGGATGGAAATTTGACGAGAGCCTCCCTCCTGCTGGATATGAGCTCCCCCAAAGAGTTCGCAAGGCCCTGAAAGAAAACAAATAAAGGGGAAGTAAGTAAGTGCATAGAAAGAAAGCTTCATAATCGACATCATTTAGACAGACAGGCACATAGGGAGGCGGAGAGAGAGAGAGAGACAGAGAGAGAGAGAGAGAGAAAGAGAGAGAAAGAGAGAGAAAGAGAGAGAAAGAGAGAGAAAGAGAGAGAGAGAGAGAGAGAGAGAGAGAGAGAGAGAGAGAGAGAGAGAGAGAGAGAGAGAGAGAGAGAGAGAGAGAGAGAGAGAGAGAGAAAGAAAGAGAGAGAGAAAGAGAGAGAGAAAGAGAGGGACTCAATGACGCACACGTAGACAGACCTCTATGTTGCGACGATCCAAGTTCGTTGTCGGCTCGTCCAACGCCAGGATCCCGCAGTTGACCCCGAAGGACTCAGCCAAAGCCGGGAGTTGCTGCTGGTGGCCGAAACACAAAGGACGCCCCCCAGAGGCAAAACAACACGATTCGTCCCCTGGTCGCAAATCTGTAGTGTACTTCTGACGATCCCCTGCCTGTATCATCAGCGAAAGTGGGTAGACCGTCGCCAGGAGCCATGCGGGATCACTGCAGACTGGATCGTTGATCCGTTCCTTCCTCAGCTGCTGATGGAATGTGGGTTCACTCAAACAGACGAAAAAGACGGTTCCGTTCCTGTTTTCATTGTATATGTCATCGACGGAGATTCATTTCAGTTGCTTGCACTCGAAGGCAAAAAGCCAACCGTGTAGACTGTCACTGAATGACGATGAGCGTGCCAAGTACCACGCAGAGCTGCGAAAAGTGGGGGTCACCGTCGAGCTTCGGGACTTCAAGCTCCAAAGTGTGTGTGGAGCAGTACAAGAGGATGGGTGAGGGGATACGTACAGCTTGTCGGGTACGGACGTTTCTCTGTCGTGTGAGGAGATCGAAAATTTCTTCCGCCCGTTCACTGAAATTACTCACGTGGGCTTTGTTATCCAAGACGAAGATAGGCGAAGACTTCATATTTGAGCATTTGACCGACCGACTAGCTTCCTAGCTGCTTTGTAGTAGTGAGATTATATATTAATATTGTAGAGAGCATATATATGTAAGAGGCCTTTTGCCTCCCATATCCTCCCATTGCATGCGTCCCGTTTGCCTCCCTGCATGATCGATCCTCATGCATTCGATCCTCATATGATGTCTGATCTGACGCACGCAACAAAGCGGGTGTTGAGTCAGCTCGGCTGAGCCATGCATGATGGCATGATGATCAGTGAGTCAGTTGGCTGCATGATCGAGGTCGGTTGAGCTCGGCTGAGTGCATGAGTCATGCAGTTAGGTGCATCATACCTACATGTCGAGAGAACGTACGTTTGCACAGCTCGGCCTTTCCACCCCGAACAGATTGGTCGAGGAAAGCCAGAAGAGACCAGACTTCCTATCAGGAATGCCATCAGGGGACAGCTATCTCGGAGACGTGTCCGTCACTCATCCCATATCTGTGGATACAGCCCGCCTACGCTGAATGTCCAATTATGCAAAAGCAGCAGCCAGAGACATAGAAACGGTAAAGGACAGGAAGTACAAAGCCATCTGTAAAGAGCTAGGCCTCGAATTTGTCTCGCTGGTGTTTGAAACGTATAGAAGGCCGGGGAAGAGGACAGTGGAGTTTTTGATAACTGTAGCAAATCATTACCCCCAAGAAGCCTTCCTGTGACTCTATGGTCTGTCAATTAAACTTCGGGCTTTGGCAGGCTGGTACCTTTAGTGCCAGGGCTTTGGCGATAGAAAGCTCATTCTTTCTAGTATGCAATATTGTCAGGGCTCCGACGATAGAAAACTAATTCTTTCTAGTATGCAATACAGCTCCAGCCCATAGTAGCTTAAAAATATTATAACTACCCCCTTAACGCTTCACTACTTTTCTAGATAAAGCTCTTCAAGACACTGAAATCCGTTCTAAAATGTCTTTAAACCACCGAAATCCGTTCGGCTCTTTCAAATTTAATTTAAACTACTAGTTAAACCATCTACTATAAAAAAAATTGAATTAACATGTAAAATGAAATTAGAAATAAAATGTTTTATCTGAACTAAATTTCAAATTGCTTTTCATGATGCAATTATATAGTTTAAAGGAGTTTAAAGTAGTTTAAAGCTTTTAATTTTACTTCTCCTTATATTTCTGTTCGCGGGACGGGCTGCGTGGTCAAATGCAGGCGGCGTATATACAGCAGAATCAAACGATTCCATGTCTGACATACTAGTCTGACGTTTCGTTCTCCTCTCTTCCTACGTCAAGAGAAGGCACCTGCTCTGCTCTAGGCTGTCCCCCATTCTTTCTCCTTTTCTGTTTCTCTTTAACTTTTTTTTGATTCACTGCGTTTTCAAAAAACACGTCAGGATCAACTAATGGCGAGCTGGCTCTGTTCTCGCTTATAGGCGATGCATCAGATTAGAAGTGTGAAAGCCAGTCTCCAACTGTTCATTACTTCTCGGAGCCCAGTTACCGTGACGACCAGTAAAAACATCGAAGGCGAAAGCCTTCTTCACTTCCTTCTGTACACTGCCGACCTTACCCACTGAGAGTCTCTCTCATTCACTCAGCCATTCACTCACTCACTCACTCACTCACTCACTCACTGATTCATTCAAGCACCCACTCACTTCTTCACTCACTTCCACACTCATGCACTCATCCACGCTCACTCACTGACTCATTCATTCATTCATGTATGCATTCATTCATTCATTCACTCATTCATTATTCATTCACCCACTGCCTTATTCACCAACGCCCTCATTTACTCACTGACTCACCCACCCACACTCACTAGCTCTTTTACCCACCTTCACTCAATCATCCATCCATTCACTCACTCACCCACCTACCCACCTAATCATTCATTCACTCACTGATTCGTTCACCCACCCACTCACTTCTTCACTCACTCCTACACTTACGCACTCAGTATGACACCCGCGCTTACTCACCTATGCATTCATTCATTCATTCATTCATTCATTCATTCATTTATCTATTCATTCATTCATTCATTCATTCAATGCCATTCATTCATTTATTCATTCATTCATTCATTTTCAGACACGGTTAGACCGAATTCGCCAGCCTAAGAGTAGGTGCTGACCATAGCAGACCGACATACAGTAACAGGCCAGAAGACCGAGACGTTTTTCAGACAGCTTTTACACCAAAATGCATGCATGCATGCAAACAGCTGATAGAGCTCTTCTTGAAGGTTCATGGATGCATAGAGCTGTGGACTTTGGTCAGGCTTTGGTATGGCCGCGCCTTCGGCATGGTTGGGCTTTAGCATGGCCACGCTTTCGGCACGGTCAGGCTTTGGCAGCCAGACGCCTTCGGCGCCCAGGCTTTGGCGGCCGCTCCAGATCAACCATAGAAAACCTTCTTGGGGGTACAAATCATGCAGCAAATAGAGTGAGGGGGGGTGAAGACTTTGCAGCGGTCCAGGGCAAACTGATGCAACAGTACTTCAAAATTCTGTCGTACACCTTGCAGAGATTTGTAGCAGCAAACGTGTTTTCTTCCATTCACTTACAGAGAGGGAGAAAGGGTCCTTTCCAAGTGGAGCCATTGCTGGCTTACGACGTAGCAGCGTTTTCTGTCTTCATGCAGGGGGCAGGGGGCGCTAACGGCGAGTGAAGGATAGGGTGAAGTGAAGACCGAGCTGATTGAATGGACGGAGAACGACGGAGAAGCGTAAAGAAGTAAAGGATTGGAGAGAAAAAAAAAAATCGGACAGGAAGAGTCGTTTGTTGAAAAGTCGTTGCTTGAGAGTGAGTTAAGTGATTCCGGGTCAATTTCGGGCCGGCAGGGGCGATTGAAGTTGATGTAAAAGAGAAACTAGGAAAAAAAATGTAATAGAGAGGCAGGCAGAGTCAGAAACTAAGGGTGGATAGATTAGGGTAGATTAAGAATAAACTGGCCTAGGCACGATACCCAATACCGTTCGAACTAACGGCCGGTATGCTGGGATGTGCTATGCATCCACGAACCCTCGTTTCAAAATTGGTTAATTGAGTCAGCTCGGCTGAGCTCGGCTGAGCTCGGCTGCATGCGGCGCGCCGGGCGCGGCGAACGGCCGGTACAAGTGCCCCAATAGTGCCCCACGCTACGCTTTCCGGGGCCAATGATATATGCCATTTAAATTCTGGCAGTCCTCTCGTCATGCTCTCGTCACTGAATCGTCTGAATCACGGTTTGATCAGCCCAAGCCATATGGACTTAAAGGATTCGAAGCCCGGGTTTATCTGTGATCAGTGGGGAAAGAATCAGAGTTTGCTCAGATTCGACTGTCTAGTTCTTTGGCGGTTTGTTTCTTGACCCAACTCTTTCCTTCTCCCGAACTCTTTCCGTCTCTTGTGAGACGTGAGTAAGTTAAGTATTTTCCCTGTCCTTCTTCTCCAGACTCCGAAGGATGAAGTCCACTATTGTCACAGCCGGCTTCCTCGTGGCTGGCGAGGCAGCTCTGAGTGTTATCAACAAGCACAACGCTGGAGAAAAGAAAGCCACAAGTCAGCCCCATATATATTTTTTCATCGAGTGTATCCACGCCCCCCTTTCAACTAGCAGGTTTTGTCATTGCGTCTTCCTTCTCCGCCTGCTTCTCTCCCGTGCTTTCAGAATGGAATGTGGTCCAAGACAACATGGCAAGCTTGAAGGAAATTGCCAAGAACCTCAGTGTGGAGGATGCAATGCAAGCCGTTGGAACCGCCAACATTCCCGACGACATCAAGGCCTTCCTTCAAGGAGAGGCCGGGGAGGATTCCTTCGGACCTGACTACAACCCCGCTGCTGTGGTCCAGAAAATCAACGAAGTGTTTGAGAAGGCACAGGAGGAGCTCGGTCAGTCGTTTTCTTGAGGTGCTCAAGCTTCTTCTCCTGCTTTTTTTTTGTTTTTATGTTTTTTTTCATTTCCGTCTCTGCTGTTGTTTTTGTTGACCACCGAAGGAGGGGTTCTCTTGTGCCCCGAGACGGCCCCTCCTGCATAGAAGCTTATCGGCAGGAACACGTTTCCTTGATTTTCGATGCTTGTTGCGTGTCAATATTCCCATACCGGAACTCTCTCGTGCAACAGACGTGTATCCTTGCGGCCGCCGTCTCTGAACTTCTTTCCCTGCGCTCTCTTCCCCTTCCTTCCCCCATGTGCCGACTTTCTGTCCCTTCCCACCGACTCTTGTGATCGGGCTGCCACCTAGGACTCTTTGCCGCTGTGCCCCCGCCCCCAAGGCCCCCCCCGCATGTTCTCCAGTTCCCCCGTGCACGCAGTATGGAGTCTCTCTATCGCAGCGATCTTGCACTGCTTCTCCGAAGCTTTCCTGCTCTATGGTCTTGCTCTCTCCACTTTCATCTCTCGCTTCCCTTTCCGTCCTCTATCTTCAACCACCTGATCGGCGCTTCCGACCCTTCCAACCCTATTCGTTCACAGGGTCTCCTCTCCTCGATCCTTCCTTCCTCACGTCCTTGCTTCCAACCGTCTAGTGCTCCTGCTAGTGCAGTGCTCTCTCTCTTGTCGCCCCACCTCCCTCCGCCCAGTCCAGTTCAGGCCGGCCACCCCACACGTGGTGCCTGGTTCTCTCCATTTGCTCTTCAGCAGAGACCCGCAGCAGCTCAGTGTTTCCAACGGCCGGTTTTGACATTCCTTTCCCCGCTCCTGCCTCCACGCCTCTCACATGCCATAACACTCTGAGGATACACTACCTTCAAAGCAAAGTTTTAAAGATTCTGGTACCAAACTATCGACTGTGCCTAGCCGTTTTTCTCCCCCTCTGCCGTTCCTGAGTGCAACCTCTTCGCTCTCTGGCAAACTCGCTGCCCTTTCCACTCACATACCTGCCCCACTCCCTCCCTCTTTGCTTCCTGCAGACACCACCTACACCTCTTGCACAGACGACCTTGCCGACCTCCAGGTGACTCTGGACGCTATGGCGACTGACAAGGGGCACGCAGGGGCGATGTTGGAGGACGCGATCGCCGAGAAGAACCTGTGGTCGGCCGAGCAGGAGAGCTCGCAGGCCATCGTGGACAGGCTGAGGGAGGAGCTGGATGAGTTCAACAACCAATGCGCTCTTGCAGAGGAGCAGTCGAAGCAGCTCATTGCCCTCATCTCCTCTGACTTGAAGGTCGTCAAGGGGGTGATCGATGGCAACAAGTGCAAGCCTGCCGACCCCTTCAAACCCTCCACCGTCACGGTTGGCAAGGGGCCCGGTGCAGCTCAGAGGAACAAGGTTACACAGCCCACGTCTCTCCTGCAGGTGGGTCCTGTATGTTTGGTTGGCCATGGACAGAGACGGGCACTTCCTGCACTCATTCTTTCTTCTCGTACTTTTCTTCGGAAAGTCTTGATTTCCTCTACTCATTCTGCTTTGTTGTCTGCCTCTTTGTCTTCCCTCCTTTTCTTCGTATCATCCTGTAGAAAAGAAACAACAGAAGTGAATGAAGAAAGAGGCAGAGGAAAATAAAAGACGATATGGTCCGTCCTCCCTCAATTTCGTGATGCTTCTGTTCTTGTCTGTCTGCTGCCTTTAAGCGCTCTGGAACAGAAACAAAAAAGATACGACAAGATGGATGTCAACCTCTCAAGTCCATTCCTGTCTGTCTGTCGGCTGGCTTCCCTTGAAATCGACGTACATCAAATACCCCCATCGAATGACACATGTCTTTGAATGTTCTTCCTGATGTTGCCTTCTTCTCGAATTCTGACTCACAGTCCCCCTTTCTCTCTCTACTGTTGCAGGTCGGACATGCAAAGACCAAGGACGAGCTGAAGGCCAAAGCCCGTGCTCTCCTAGATCAGTACAAGGAGATGAACAGAAACGCTGCACATGGAGGGGACGCCCGCTTGCCTCGGTACCGCCTCACCAAGAAGCAGCAGAGCCTCATCGACTCCTCCAAGGGCATGTCTCTCCTCCGCTGCTCCTTCCCCGACGGCGTCTCGTTCCTCTCCTTCGAGGATACGCAGACCGCCAAGATGATGGTCCAGATGAGCAACAAGAAGTTCAGGGAACTGCAAAACCACCTCGAGGCCCTCCTTCAGCAGACTGTCGAGACCGCCGCCACCACCCCTATGCCCGCCGCCACCACCCCCCTCCCCTCCTACAACGCCGTCAACCTCGGCGGCACCCCGTCCTCCCAGAACAAGGAGGCCCGCGATCTCGCAAAGGAGATCAGGAACAGGCAGCTCGCGGGTGAGGACGTTGATGCAGAGGCAACCTGTTCCTTTGCAGGCTCCCCCCTCTGCCCTCAGTTCTTCGAGACCCTCTCCGACCTCGGTGGCGACATCGACGCCGAGCTCACAGAGGAAGAGAAGTACCGCGCCGACAACGCTCGTGTGTGCGACGAGACCAAGAAGCGCATGGAGATTGACATCGCCGGGTGGGACACCCACATCGAGAACTGCTCCAAGCACGGCGCTGCCCTCGCCTCCCGCATCACCGAGCTCAAGGAGACCATCCGCTCTATCGAGACCAACTACAAGGAGGTGCTTGATCACTACGAGGAGCAGAGAACCTACTGCGAGACCACCATCAAGGAGCAGAAGTCCGCCATGTGCGGAGCGATCAGGGTCAAGACCGAGCTCATGCGCATGGACTCCGTCCCCAACGAGATCTGGGACTGCGAGGTTTCTCCCTTTGAGGCCTCTGCCTGCAGTGCCACGTGCGAAGGGGGAGTCAAGACCTGGACACGCGAGGTGCTCATCAAGCCCTCACCCAAGTACGGCACCAAGTGTCCTTCCCTCGAGCTCACAACTCAGTGCAGCATGTTCGCCTGCCCCGTCAAGTGCAAGGTCGGTCGGTCGGTCGGTCGGTCGGTCAGAGAAAGGGGAAGAGAAAGAAACAGAGCAAAGAGTCGGTGTGTGCGTGGAGTTGTGTGTGTGTGACAGAGACAAAATGTGACAATCTTTCAGTGTGTGTCTTCGCATGTGTGCATTCATGTGTGTGTGTGTATGTGTGTGCGTGTGCGTGTGAGAGGGAGAGGGAGTGGTACAGACAGAGAGTCACGGCGGGAGTGAGCCTCTAGGGCCCTCGCAGAGACCGATCCGCCCTCTCAGATAGAGCAGGAGAGGGAGATAAAAGGACAGAATGGAGCAAAAGAAAGAAGCAGAACAAGACAATGGGGAGATTGAGTTGGTACAGAAAGGAAACAAAGTCCACTGCTTGGTCGGACAGTCGCCTCTTTTTCCACTTCTCACAGTCCGTTTCAGGTCCTCAAGCTCACAACAAACCCAGTGCGACAATTTTTCCAACTGGTCGGCAGCCTTGCTCTATCAGCGGTCTTTTCGCTTTCCTGTTTTGACCTTATGCAGGTCGGTGTGTGGGGTGAGTGGAGCCACTGCTCCGCCGAGTGCGGCATTGGAACTCACTACAGAGTGAGAGACATTGAGGTCCACCCGATGCATGGAGGTGAGGCGTGCCCCGCTCTCCAAGAGTCTGCTGACTGCAACGCAGGCATCTGCGACGAGGACTGCGAGCTGACCGACTGGACTGAGTACTCCGAGTGTACTGCCTACTGTGGCGGTGGAAAGCAGTACAGAGAGAAGCACGTCAAGAAGGAGGCTGTCGGTGGTGGCGTCTGCCCCGGCAAGCGCAACCCCCAGAGGTACGAGATCATTGAGTGCAACACCCAGAGCTGCGCACCTGGTGTTCCCATCTGTAACACCAAGATGGATATCATCCTCGTTGTCGACTCCTCCGGGTCTATCGGGTTCTGGAACTGGCCTAAGGTTGTCCAGGGTATCTCTGCGATTGCCCATCAAGTCAACTACGCCCACGTGCAGGTCAGTCAGTCTCTGTGTGTCTGTATTAATCTGTCTCTGACAGTCATTTCTGACTCCGTCTCCCTGTGTGTGTCTCCTCCTGAAGAATTTTCGTTGGATGTTTTTTTTGCTGCCCGTCTCTTTCTGAGCTCCCTCCTTACCTCTCCGCGTGCGTGCTCTTGTAATTGTAGCAGTTTCTCATTCTTCTTAACGGGCCGCGCCTTTTTCTGATAGACTAGGAGTGTCAGCTCTTGCTTTGCTGCTTCATCTTTTCGGAGACGGCTGCAGAAGCGAGGGGAAACGGGCAGTGATCAGTTGAAAGCAACAGCTGCGCCCCCTTTTCTTGTTTCTTTCGGTCGTTCGGCCTTCTCATCTCTGTGTGTTACTTCAGTACACTGACACCTGTTCTTGTGTCCTCCTCGCCGTCTCTCGCTTTACCTCGTCCTCTCCCTCTCTTTCTCCGTGCTCTCTCTGTCCGCACTGCAGCTCGGCACAGTCATCTTCTCCTCCGGTGTTGAGACCTACTCCGTCCTGACCAACGACGTGGATGAGATCAAGCGTCTGTATCCTGGAGAGATGCAGAAGTCCTGGATGGGCTCTGTGACCAACACCGCCATGGCCGTTGCCCATGCCATGAACCTCCTCGTTGAGGGTGGCCGGGCAGCCGAGGGTGCCAAGCAGACTATCATGATCTTCTCTGACGGCTACCCCTGCTGCACCCATGGGGCGAGGCAGATGACTGAGTACGCCATCAACGATGCCATCGGTGCAGGCATCCGTGTGATCATGGTGCCTCTCGGCAATGCCGACACCTCCTTCATCGGATACCTGAACAGTCTCAGCTCCACCGACTCCACCATTCCCATCTCGACGTTCGATGAGTTCGTGGAGGAGGAGACGATCGCCAAGCTGATCGAGAAGACCTGCGACGACATCGTGATGAAGCCCGTCGGGTACAAGGCCAACGTCGTCATCAAGGACGATGCATCCGGTACCGTCACCGCCACCCACAGCAGTAACGCTGCACCCATGACCGGCACACCGGCTCCTTGAAACACCTAAATGAAGCAGAACACGGAAAGGGTGGGTGAGGCGGTTCAATTAGTGAAGGGATCAATTCCCCTCTTATCTTCCTGTCGGTATGCAAAAAGAACTGTTTCTCTGCACCGGCAGAGAAGTCACTGAGGAAGTCTCTTCTCTTTTATGTCCTCTCTTCAGCCTTCTCCTCGTTCTATTCTCTTTTGAGGTGTCAAGACAGGCGGCGAGGGGGGGGCCGGAGGTTCTGTTCCTCTGTCTTTGTTTCTCCTTTTCCCTTGCTCTGTCAGCCAGCTCCATTCAGGAGGAAGAGGAAAGCATCTGCCCCGTCTTTAAAGTTGAATCGGACGGTGCAGTCAGGATGGTGGCCGTTTCCGAAAAGGCTCTTGAGGATGCTTTTCGAAAGGGGCGTGCAAAGAACGGGTTCATTGGTGTGGGAGGGCGGCTAGCAAAATGAAGCTTGGAGCCCGTTTCGACTTGGCTTAACTTGTTTGAAGCGGGAAAGAAAAAAATAATTTCACTGGGGCTCTGTTCTGTCACAAGATCATTGCTCAGATCAGTTGAACAAGGCAGGCATTCCTCATGCGATATTTGTGTTTGTCTTTTCTCAGCTGATCCGAATGCAAGCCGACATCTGACAGTGATCCGCAGGGATTCTCGGAACATAAAATCCTCACCTAAATGTTAAACATACAATAATATATACTATTAACTTTGCAGCATTGGGCCACTGTCACTAGCACTGTTACTTTTACGCACTAGTAAACGCACTATCATCATTATTAATTCTATGTCATTGTTATGAGATCATCGGCCTATTTGGGCATTTTGTGTGTTTAACATTCGGCAGGTCATAACATGCAAGGTTAGATGTAAAGTAGATTCTTAAATAATGAAAATGGATCAAAAAATTGGATATATCATTCCATTTTTTTAAAAATTCCGCTACCCTACAAAAATGAGTGAATTTACAAATGCATTTAAGTGAATTTGATGATGATGATGATGATTGAGGGTTAAATCCTAGATTTAGCGACGCCAAATTTAGATAAATTTACGTAAATTTAAGCTGTGAATTTTAATAGATGAATTTGGGTGAATTTAAGTGAATTTACAAGTGAATTTTAATTAATTGAGTATAAATTCACTACGTATAATGAATTTAGTTTTAAATTACTATGAAATGAATTTAAGTGAATTTACATTAATTAATTAATTTAATTTCTATGTAAAAAGCTCTAAATTCATTTTGAAATGAATTTAGAAATTTAAATTCGTAGTGAATTTAGCCTCAAAATTTACTTGTAAATTTACTTAAATTCACCTAAATTCACTGCTTAAATTCACGTAAATTCATCTAAATTCAGTGTGTTTAATTCATTTAAATCCATTAAAATTCATTTATAAATTCATTCATTTTTGCAGGGTAGGAATTCTGCTTTATAGGAATTCCTTTTTAAAAAATCATATAAAATATGATTTTATGTAGCACTACATTTATACATAGATCTATACCAATGTATGTGTATGCACACAGGACAGTTTATATATTCTGATTTTATATAAATTTATGAATCAAAAGAAATAAAAATCATATATTAGTGTAGACTCTAGAGTATACTTTAGTGCACGTTACGGCTAGCGTTGCGGTGTCATTGCGTCATAAAATAAAACGGCGTGCATGAACAATTGCGAGAGCTAGAGCCAGCGTCAATTTACTTGCGCCTGGCTAGGTGCATCTCCATATCGGCCTCCATTTTTGAGCATCTGCGCAGCCTGGCGGACGGCCGCTTTCTCCTCCTGACCGAAGAGGGCGAGACGCGAGGCAGGAAAAGGAGGCGGTTGCGTGTCTTTTCTGTTGGAGTGAGAAAAGAACTTCTCGTTTGCGCCAGAGTGAGCAAGCCTGGGGCTCGGTCTCCCTTCTCTGTTTCCGTCATTTTCAGAACGAACAAGACGTTCCCGAGGGGTTTGCTCTTTCTGTTTTCCACCTCTCTTTCCGAAAGGCCAGCATCCACACCCTTGTCTCCCATCCTCCCCACCCTCTGTCTGCGCCTCTTTCCGATTCGCCTCTGTTGCCCTCTTATGCCCGCTTCCTGTCCCTCTGTCTTCCTCTCCCATCTCCTTCTCCCACTTCTCTGCGACATCAACAAGAGCGGCCCGCGAGGTTTCACCCAGACGAGCGGCGAGAATCTCCAGCTGCTCCACCGGGGCAGCAGGAGAACAAGCGAAGGCCTGAGGGAGCAGACCGACCCGAAGAATTGACGCGAGTGAAGCCAGAGCGGCATCCCTGGTAAGAGGGTCATCGAAGCCCTCCGAGAACTCTGCCGCTGGGTCTCGAAGCCTCCGGGCAGCCGAGCTCTGCATGCAGGGGGGGTCAGACAGCAGCAGAGAGGGGGGGAAGTGTCAAGAGTGGAAAAGAACGATTCATCAGAGACAGCACAGATGGTGTGATAAGGGGAGAAACAGGCAATGTGACACACACACACACACACACACACACAGAGAGAGAGAGAGAGAGAGAGAGAGAGAAAGAGGAAGAGAGAGAGATGGAGAGGGAGAGATGGGGGCAGAATCCTGCAACACTGGCAAGACATCGCCACAGCTACACGGATGGATCCATTAAAGAAATCCCTGCATGCCGACACACTCACTCACCGCATCCACCCAGCAGCCCCCCTCAGACTCAGGGCTCTCCTCTCCCTCTCCCTCTCCATCCAAGCCCCCCCTCTCCACCTTCCAGATGTCTACACCCACAACCTCTCCTGCTGAGTGTGCAGCCTCGGCAGCAGAGAAGCACAGGGTCTCGGCCAGAGGGCCCGTAAAATGAAATTCCAACGCGACAGGACGAAACCCCTCCACTTCCTGCAACCGGTACGAAAGCGACCGCTTCGCATTTCTCAACCCGATGTACGTGCCAACAGTGCGGCAGGGGTACGTAGGGCCGGGAAGGGAAACTTTCTGGCAGTCAGTACGCGCAACAAACGCGTAAGACAGCCGACGCGACGCAAATTGCCCCGGCTCCCCCCCTTCTTCCCTCGAGGGCAGGGGAGGCGGGGACGAGTCGAAAGAGGCCGCGAGTGACCTGACGACACTCTGGGTGGTTGCTCCTCCCGCTGAGAGACCATTCAACGCATCAATGTCTCTCCCCACTATTCGATTCACACCCCTGTCTCTCGAGGAATCCCCAGGGGAACCTGTGGGCACCGCGGTGGTGGCTGTGGTTCCCCTTCGCGACTGCAACACCGTTTGTGCAGATGCGGAATGGGCGACGTCCTCTCCTATGCCGGAGACGGATGCTGGCACAGAAGGGGAAGAAAAACCGAGCAAGAATGCAGCGTCTCCCCCTGCAGAAAAGGACGAGAGAGAGCCTGAGGACCCGGAAGGCTCGAAAAAGGCCTCTTCAATTTCCACCCCCCTCGGCCGGTCATCCCCCTCTCTTCCACTGTCGTGCAACCCTGCTGCTGCTGCTGCGTCAACAGTCGATTGCGGAGTATCAGAAGCACTCAGAGTACTCGCGCGACGAACGACTGCTCGCATGACGCACGCCATCAACGGAATTCCAGAAAGGCTGCTCGCTCTCTGGACCCTCACTCTCAGGTGAATGGAGTGGGAGTGTCCTGATGGAAGCAGAGAGGAAGGGCGATCAAGCACATGCAAGTGGGGGTGTTCAAGAGGGAGGGCAGGGCAGAGAGAAGGAACGAGGTACTCGAATTCCCTTTCTCTTTCATCCCCTCCAAGTCCACACACAAGTCCGTGAGTCTCTAGGACTTCTAATGCAGTCTCGACTGTCTCCCCACCCTCCAACCCCTCCAACACCCTCTCCAGCTTCCTTCTCTCAAGAAGCATTCCACGCTCAGCCATGTCACCAAGTACAGGAAGGAGACGCTGGGCAGCTCGCGAGAGCAAGCAGAGGGGTGCGGGGAGAGAAGGTCCCGAAAGGCAGCATTCTGCGCTGATATGAGGCATTCCCCCCCCGAAGGCCAAATTGAAGGACAGCCAGAGTCCCTCGGCCCCCAGACCCCTGGCGGCACTGCCGGGGTGTCGGCCCCGTATCGCGTCAGGGCTAATGCTCTGTATGAGGGTCTCTCCGGGAACAAACGTGATGTGACTAGCATCAATATGGACAGGTGGTGGCCCCTTCAAATGCGAGAACTGCTTTTTCCTCCAAACTGTCGGACACCAATTCTCGCTCTCTTCAACCGAGTCCCCTGGGAAAACCCGAACGAAAACGACAGGCAGAATGTCTCTCTCCTGATACCCCCGGACGGCGTCGTGAAGAATCGAGGAGAGCCCGGAGGACCAGAGCCACTCACGTATGGAGACAAGCGGAACTTGGAAGGGAAAAGGAATAACTAAAATTCCTCTTTTCTTTCTTGCCATGCTCTCACTTCCCCCCCTTTCCCTCTCTCCGTCCTCTATAACAAATCGGCGAATTGCCGACGGCCCCACAGAAGCGATTGCACTCAGTTTCGACTCCAAGTGAATCACTTCGCACTGAACGCTATCTGCCTCTGTATGTGCCGTTGTCTCACCCTCCTCAGAGACCTCCCTGGGTAGAATGACAGACGGATGGGATCGGATGAACTCTGACTGAGACACTGAATTTCCTCCTGTGGGGGGGCACAAGAGGGACGGGGGGATAGGGGCGTCAGTTTCTCTGTAGAGGAAACGCAAAAAATCCTCTGCAGTCCGACCGCAAGGGGAAACAACGAGGAGTGAAACTGGGGGTCGAGTGCCGACTTCCACTGAGTTGACTCGCTCTTCCCCTGCTTGATCTGCCTGTCTATCGCCCTTAGAGACAACAGACGGATATTTCCGGGACAAACCCCGCACGCTCTCCTTTGAGAGGAGGCCAACACCCGTCAGTGCACCCACAGCTGCCCTCAGGGCCTCACAGCTGCCCTCATGCACTGAGTGGGTGAGGTCAAGATCCTCGCTGAGATCCCACACTGCCCCCCCACTGTCGTGCACGTGGCTGTGGGGGGGAAGAGGGGAGAGGCCGAGACGGGCCCGCAGCCGCCTGTGAAGGGCGGAACTCTGCTTGCGCTCCCCGCTGGACTGCAGTCGTGTAGTGAGTGAGGCGTGTGTGTCCACATGTAGGTTTGCTTCTCTCTAACCGATGGATGGACCAAAAAAAGAAAGTCCCTTCAACAACCCCTGACAGGTTTATGTCAGAGCAGAAAAAGTGCAATCGACGGGGCTCCTTTTGCCGCTGAAACACGGCCTTGCTTGTTGCCTGTCTCGAGAAGGTGATAAAGAAAAGAAGGTGATAAAGAAACCACACACAAAGAGGAGAGCGGACACAATGAATGGGGAGCCAACGACTTCTGCAGTGTCTGTCCATCTGTCCTGCGCGAAAACTGGTGCACACATCCGAACAAAGAGACACCAACAAAACCAACCAAGCAACACCGGCTGACTGACTGAGAGAAGTTCGTCCAGTTTCATTTCCCTGGTCAGGCTTTCCATTGCCGCGTCATGTCGTCTCTCCTCGAGGACCACATTGAGGGTACGGGGCCGTCTCCATGGCCGGGTTCCCCTCTCACTTGCAGTTGTCACGAAGGCCATGGACCTTTTTAGCTCGGTCTCTGAGGCAGCGTCCTCCACCCACGCCTCCATGATCCCAATGTCTGGGTGAGGGTCTGTGAGCGCCTTCATCAGAAACCTGAACACACACACACACACACACAGAGAGAGAGAGAGAGAGAGAGAGACAGAGAGAGAGAGAGAGAGAGAGAGAGACAGAGAGAGAGAGAGAGACATGCATACACACGCACGTGTACGCACGTACACGGGCAGGATTGTAGGGGAAGGAGAGCAAAAAAAAAAGCCCAAGCAAACGACAAACAAAAGGAGAAGTGTAATCAAACGATCCATGACTTGACTGCCTCAGTACAGAGCACTGCCACATCACACTGCCTGTCAGTTCTGCATACCGAAAAAAATAACAGACCGTAGAACGATCCCTCCCCCCTCTGACCTGACAAAAGATCCCGATTCTTTCTTCCCATGTGAATGATGGGATTTCAGGAGCTCTGCCACGAGAGTTTCCGTCTCCTTCACGTTGTGCTTTACTTCCGATGCCCCTTCACGGAGACAGAAAGTGTCGGACCGTTCACCCGCACTCCCAGAGGGGGAGGGGGAGCCCTCGAGGGCCCTGACGACCCACCGCAGCCCGTCCAGGTTCCACTTGCGGATCAGACTGACAAGGAAACTGCATAGCGTAAGAGAGCAAGGAGGGGGGCCCTTGGAAAAAACAAAAAAGAGTCGAGATTCTGTGTTCTTTCATGCCCATCTTCCTTCTTTGTCAGTGGGGATGCAGGAAATTCTTGCGATCTTGAACCCTTTTAGTGTATTCCAACCAAAAGGTGAGTATGCGAGTTACCATCAGTCTGTACACACAGTTCCTCTATACTTCTCTCTCTCTCTCTCCCTCTCCTGGGCTGGGAGGACCTGGCTGGTTGCAGGAACCGCATCGACGAAAAGAAAAGAGGCCTATTCGATCTCGCCAGGGAATCCCCCTCTGAATGCCGTACAAAGAATGAGTCCTGCTGGTTTGGCTTCCATAGATCAAAGGAAGGCCACGTGACTTCCCCCCGCGCATTCCACTGCATGCCGATCTACATAACATCCTTCCTTCCTTCCTTCCTTCCATGGATGCATGCACCTATTCACTCATCCATCAGCCGACCTTTCTGTGTGGGCGTCTTCAACCTCCCTTCCTTCCAGAGGTTCCCTTCCGCCCTTGGAGGCAAGACAAGAAAATTCGCCCCCCGTGCCAACCGGGCCAGAACAAGAAGGCTGTCTCCGGACGGGATGGAGGAGACAGCCAGGGTCTGCCCCGGCCTCTACGAGCACACAGATCGGACCGGGTTCCCCAACCTCAACTGCGTACTGGAGGGCAGAGCGCCCGTACACGTCCTGCAATTAAGCAAGTGATTGATTGATGCATGGCCGGACTGATCCATCCAGGGACAGACAGGGATGGCTCCTGCATGACTTTGCGTGGACCTGGCAAACAAGGGCTGAAGGGGCGCCCAACAGAGATGGATGGATGCAAGGGGGACCGGACCGAGGGTTGCATAAGAAGCAAATGCAGATTGAGAGAATCTCTTTCGTTCAAGCAGCCTCTTTGCAGGGCTTGGACCCCGACCACGGAAGGGAAACATGAATATGATTTTGGGGGCATCGTCAGATGCACAGAAAGAAAGAAAAAAAATATCGTATTCTCAGAAAGACTGACAGACAGCGTAAATGTCTGCTTCCGTCAGCTCGAACCTCCCTCCAAGCACTCACCTTTCGGTTGATGCCGATCTTCTCGGGCCCACAATTTGCCAGAAGGGTTGCTGTCAATTGTTCACTCCCGGAAAGGACAGCCCAGTGAAGAGCCGTTCGCCCCTCTCCGTCTGCAAAAACACACAGCACAGGGCTGAATGAATCAGCACAGAGAAGGACGAGGAAACAAGCAGAGAAAAGCACCTTCTCCCATGCGCATCTTATCTTTCCTTCTCTCTTTTTGTGCAACGACATTTGACGCCCTCGATTGCGACACTTGTGGCAGGCATCTCGGTAGTGTGAGCAAGATATCATGTGGCTTCATTGACTGCATGACCGGAGAAAGCGAGACCCGGCAAGCAAAAGATTCCTCTTGACTCACCGGCTGCAGTTGCATCCGCACACATACAGAGGAGGAAGTTCATCGTGTCCGAATGGGTCTCCTGGAGAAACAGACGAGATCCACGGGCAACCCAGGACAGCACAGGGATCTGCATGCGCTTGGACCCCAGCCGGATCGTCAAATCGCGGAACCCTCCCTCGCCCCCAACAGACCAAAAAGCGTGGAAGTACGGAAGAAGACCCGCCCATGCCGCCAGACTCAGAGGCACAGACCCGCCCACGACGGCACCGAACGAGTCTCGGGTCCCGTCCTCCTCCCCCCCTACGTTACAGATCGATCGGATGGTTTTATGGACAACGCGTGTGATTGCACCAACACACACACCTGCACCCCGAATTCTCTCCCCCCCCCTGCCTCTGTCATCATAGCCCTCCGAGACTTCATTGAAAAGCCTCCGGGCAAAACAGATAAATGCCAAAATTGAAATCGATAGCGGTATGTCCGCCCAGAAATCAAAAAATCCAAAGAGGGAGACGGAAGTTCGAGACAGAAATTCTTGACGAAACGGCTCGAGGCTGACGGGAACTGTTGACGGGCGGTTAGGCGGCAAGGGGGGTGGACATGGTGGGATAGTGGCGGTGCGTGATGGGACTACAGGGGCGATCGCTGCCATCGGAGGAGACCCGCAGCTCGGAATCTCAAAATCTGCATCCTCTGGTGATTTGGGCGCTCTGGCCTCCGGTTGGAACCGCCGACGACTTGATGAAGGCCCCCCTACAGACTGTTGGGCGTCCTTTCGCTCTCTGCCCTCCCCCCTTCCACTCGTGCTATGAAGAAAGTCTTTCCCTCCCGGCCTTTCGCTGTCTGAATTCAAAACAGCGTCAATCGCCACTGACTCTTCTTGCCGCTCAAGTTCAGCAGCTGCCGCCGCAGCCGCAGCTGTTGACCTCGGGGTCCGGGGGGAAGAGCGCTCGTCTCCCACAGGACGCACGAGGGGGTTCGCCCGAGAGCCCCCCCCCATCACCCCTGAGGGCCCCATCGGGACTGCTTTGACCCCCCCTTGCGGGGGCTGGTTCTTTGAGAACAACCGTGCAGCAACAAGGGGGATGGAAAACACAGGGGGACCAGGTGGGGGAGGGGAGGAGAGGCTGAGGGGAATGGAAATTTGGGGAACTGTCATCATTTGAACTTTGAGCCACATGCGAGCAGCGAGGCACTGCCGTGTGTAGATCAGGGCTCTGTATCGTGCGGCAGCTGCCCTCGCTCCAGATCGGAGAAGCGAGTTGAGAGAGGACGCGATTTCAGTCTCAAATTTATCAGTGCGAAGGCCCGCACTCTCTTTGTGCATTTGTGAGATCAGAGGCGACTCAGCCAGTGCCATCAGAAGGAGAAGCGGGAGGATACAAAGGACTGACGCCCATGGGATAACTTCATGGGAAATGGATCGCTTGACCTCCTCTGCAGGCAAAGAATGCATCTGGATTCCTGCTGCCATCGGGGGTTGGAGGTTGAATGCTTTCATCAACGCAAGGAGATCCTCTACCCCCTCTACCCTTAGAAGGGTCACTTCACTCTTGGTCAATGCTACCTCCATAAACCCCCCTGGAAATTCTGCTAGCGTCTCGCTTCCTTCTCCCACAGGAGGAACCGGATTCCTGAAGAAGCCATGCATCCCTCCTGTACCATCAAATCCACCCCCGACTGCTCCTGCTGCTGTGCTGTTTGCCATTGCGCTGCACAGAGCTCGCCCCCGCCCTGGAGACTTCAACAGACGGCAGGGCCACCCCCAGCCGTCCAACATGCGAACGCCCCTGCCGTCGTCTTCCTGATTTTTCAGAAGAGCGGGCCAGTGACGATGCGTGAAGAACGGAAGGGGTAATGCTAGGTTGGGATCGGGCGGACACTGATGCACTCTTGTGGGTGATCCTACCAAGACGATTTTTGGAACTTCCACCCGACAATCAAATGCAGCCAGACGGCCTCCGTTGCTGCCAAGAAAAGCAGACAGACAGTGAAGAGGGGCCCGAAATAGACCCGCACACGCGTCGGGCCGCACTGCAGAAAAACCTCCCCCGACAGATGTTCTTCCTATCCATCCGAGCGCTCCGTTGCCCATCTCTGCCTGCAACTTGTGCGTAGGTACTTCAGGGTTAATAAAGTCAAACTCGATGTGTGGGTCTGTCGGACCGTCGCAGCATGCACTGGCACCTGCAAGAGTGAGGAGCAGTGACGCAAGCGGCAAGGCAGGGAAGAGATGGAGGTGCGCTCTGTCTCCCATGTAAACTTGAGCTCTACTGGAGAGGTCCCCAGCATCAAAGCGGGTATGGGGCTCTCCTCCGACACAAACCGACGCGGCAATGTCCCCCCACACGTCCAATAGGGGGAATGCTCTAGGGAACACCCCCGCATTTGACACTGGACCTGCCTGCAAGAGGCCTTCGTGTCGGAAGAGGACAGACACCGGCGGACGAGCAAGAGTCATCGGGAACTGCGACAATTCCGCAATTCCCCCCGCCTGCCCGTGCATATTGTCGAGCCGAAATCGGCATTGCACCTTTGCTCGGACTTCCACAATGATTTCCTGGCGCTTTCCTTTGCTCCTCTTCCCCATTTTTGAGTCGAAGGGACGCTTCAGGGCCCCCCCATGTCCCACGTTGGCCGACGGCTCTCCCTGTGGCTCGACCTCATGGGTCCATCGGAGAGGAGATCGGGAAGAGAAAAAGACGTCTAAGAGGGCATCAGGCATTGCGGCCCGGGACCCCGGCTCAACCTCCTGCGAAAGCGGGGAGTAGTGCCCCGGCAGGTCTGCAGCTCTCCTGGCAGGGAACGGGAGAACACATACACACACATACACACACATACACACACATACACACACATACACACACATACACACACATACACACACATACACACACATACACACACATACACACACATACACACACATACACACACATACACACACATACACACACATACACACACATACACACACATACACACACATACACACACATACACACACATACACACACATACACACACACACACACACACACACAGAGAGAGAGAGAGAGAGAGAGAGATCGAAATCATCTCTGTCACAAAGAAGGAGACTAGAATGATCGGTGGATCGCGCGAGAGAGAAACAAAGAATGAGTTCGACTGGGGGAAGAAAGCACACCGGTTGACAGCCGTGCAGAGAGTACGGAATTGGCAACAAGCTATTTGCGAAAACCAGGCAACCAGTCTCTCTCAAGACACAGAGAGGACCTTCGCAATTGGCCAACAAGGAAAACAACCTCCGCTTTACAGGTCTCCCAGAAGTCTGAAGGAAGAAAGGAAGGAGAAAAGGTAGCAGAGGAACTTGACGGCCCAACTAGCCAACCACTCACTCACCCACTCAAGCAACCTAGGAACGAACCGACCGACCATGCCTGGCAGGATCGAGGCTTTCTCTATGCGAGAGGATCGAAGAGGCATTCAGAAGCCTCTCTACTCGCAGCTCCGTGTGCGCCATTGCTCGCCAAGCTGCAATCCTGCCCCCGTGAAATGCCGTCTGTGTCTGTCTGAGGATGTGCCAGTCTCTCTCAGTTGCCGGTTGCAGTCCCCTCCTCCAAACACAGGGGGAGTCAGGGACGTTGTACAGCTTCTTGAAGCTGCACACGTAGTTGCGGCAGGCAGTTCTGCGACGGAGCCCTTCCTCCAGACTGCAGTCAAGTCAAGTAAGCACAAAAAGGTGGTGCGGCATTCGTATGCATACGAGACTGTCATTGTTGAAACAAAGCGTATACCCGAGACGAGAGAAAATAAATAAAAAGCGGGACTTCGCAGATGAGAGAGGGTGGGGGGGTGAAGAAACAGCGAAAGACAGAAAGACTGACAGACAGAAAGACTCAACAGCAGAGACAGCAGGGCAAATCAGTGCTATGATGATAGGAGAAACATTCGAAAGCCTTTCAGATGGATGGGTGAACAACCTGAATGAAGCAGGCAGAGGTCGTCACGAGAAAAGGAAAGGAAAGGAAAGGAAAGGTCTGCTCGCTCATGTCCAAACGCCCAGGTGGTGGTATGGTCAAGAGAAGCAAAAAAACAAAAGAAGGAAAGACAGTCAGAAAGAAAGAGAGAGAGAGAAAGAGAAATAAAGCAAGCAAGAAAGAAACAAAACCGTCGACTGACCTCACGCTGCCTGTCCTCATCTCCCGCAAGTGCAGAACAAAGTCCCGAATTCTTCTGCGGAATTTCGCATAGAACGAGAGGACGGGGTAAACACAAGCAAGAAAGATGCACGCACCATATGGGTACACAGACAGATATGCGCGGTCTTCCTACAAGTCCAACTGTACATGGGGGAACAGGGAGCACAGGGAAAGGCGAAGGGTGAGTAAAAAGAAAGCAGGCAGGTGAAAGAAGAGAGCGGCTGTTTATGGATCCTCGAGAAGAGCCTGTGTGTGTTTGCTTTGTTGATGGATGGAAGGCGAACAAGGGTGGGAGGGAGCACACGCAGAAACAAATAAATAGAGAAACAAAGAGAGAAAGCGTTCCTGCCTGCCTCCCTCCATATGCCCTCACGGACCTCCACCTCCTCTGTGCGTCAGTCAGTGAGGTCCTCCAAGAATCAAATCGCTCCGCCAGTCTCCAGAGAGGATGAAGCTCTCTCCAAACCTTCAACAACCCCATTCTGCAGGCAGGCAGGCAGGCAGAGAGGATCAAGAGGTCCGAAGAACTTCACACAGGGAAATCGAGTTCCTTTTTCTCAGTTGAAGAGTCAGAGTGAGCGCGGCAAGTCAGAAGTCGCTTTGGACTGGCCAGGAAAAGAGGTTTTACAGGATTGAAAAATTAAAGACTTGAGGACAAAGAAGAGAAGAATGCACGGAGGAAAAAACTGGACAGTCTCTCTTCGAATACTTGCAAGGGCGCAAAAAACACCAGTCAGAGCCACAATTTGGAAGGAAGATCGATTTGAGAATTCAAAACGATTTGCCCACAGAAAGAAAATGCCAAAGCAAGCGTGTCTCAACAAGAGAGCATGTTCTCTGTCGAGCCCCCCTCCTCCCTTCTCTTATATTAATATATTCTCCGCATCATGTCAATACGAAAAAATGTCTTGATCACCAGTCACGCCAACCCACCTTCCCAGAACCTGCTTTCCCGCCTGCAAGATGTGAGTGTTCGTCCGGATCAACAACACACTGCCACCCATACAGCTCTCGTCAGTCAGCCCGCTCGGCCTTTGTGTATGCGTTGAGTCTGTCCGTCCCTTCGACGAATTCGAATGCGAAAGTCCCCCCCCGGTTCTCCCCTCTTTCCCTGCCGATCTACCGGACAACCACCCGTCGGCTGTTGCAGTGAGCGTCCATTCAGGCAACTGGAACCTCCACGCTTCCGCATCTGCACATATGCCAGGCCGATACAAAGAGAAGTCAGTGAGATTATGAAGGCATTCGAAGGACGCACTCCAAGAGAGACTGAGAAGCATAGAAGGAATTTTCGATAGCGACACTTCGACTGCGGGAGAAGGAATCTCCCCCCCCTGAGCTGACCCACCTTCTGACTCTTCGTCCTCCTCCTTCTGTCTTTTGGCAGGCCGCGCGAATTGCAGAGCGCATCCACCGTCACAGGGCGAAAGAACCATAAGGGGCCCCGGGGGGGTTGCAGGCGCCGAGGAGGAGGAGGAAGAGTTCTTCAAGGACCCCGGCATGACAGTGGGCCCAGGAGTTCGAACCCCAGCCCTGTCCCCCGTTCCCTGCCTGAACATCTCCCTGCCCCTTCCTGCCGGATTCAATGGCGGTCTGCCGCTTCCTCCTGCAGGTTGAGATGAGGAGAAAGAGAAGGATGCGCCTCGTCCAGGTTGAAGCTGTGCGCCTCCTCTACTCACGCTGTCCTCATTTCTTTCTTTCCCGCTTCCCCTCCCGTCGCCTTGCGGGGGAAGTCGGGAGCAAATTTCCGAAAACAACTTGACTGGATTTCGAGACCGAAAGATCTGCACACACACACACACACACACACACACACACAGAGAGAGAGAGAGAGAGAGAGAGAGAGAGGGAGGGAAGGACGGACGTACGGACGGACGGACGGACGGAGAGAGAGGGAGAGAGAGAGACAGACAGACAGACAGACAGACAGACAGACAGACAGAGACACACGTAGGTTTGCTGAAGGAGACCACAGGAGAGTCTGTGAATGACTGGAGACATGAGCTTCGCATGAAACATCGGGCACCAACAGGAGACAGTTCTGACTTGATACGGACAGAGAGACAAGACATCAACTCTGTGTGCGTGAAGAAGCAAGCAAAATCTAAGTGGGGGGGGTTACGTATTTTTTTCGGGGGGAAACACTACAGACCAACAGACACAAGGAGACAGCTGGAGAAAGAGCGCTAGAAGCATCAGAAATGTACGGAGACAAAGGCAAAGAGGCAAAGAAAAGAGAAGGCACGAAAGCGCTCGAAGGAATGTGAAGGAAGGGAGTGGAGACCCTAGAATTTCTTGTCTTCATTCGAACTGATAGGTGCAGAGAGACTGACGCCTCGATCTTCTTCCTCGTCGTCTTCGCTCTTTCCACTCAACGATGAACTACTGGTGGGCTTCACAGGAGGGAGTTGCTGGTAGTCTTGGTTCTTGCCTTTGGTCTGTTCGTCTTCAGCCACGACCTCTTCAGGGAAAGGTCTGCCTTCCTCAAAGTAGGCGCCCATGCCTTGTGCTTCAACATTGAAGGAGAACGCAATATCGGCCTCCTTCAACAGATTGGGGTCCCAGTTGGCTGCAGAATTGCGGCTGCTGTTGGACTCTCCCTGTGCGTGAGGAGGCGGTTTTCTACCGTTATCGTTCTCCCCCCCCTTTCTCCTTGCCGACCGAATTTTCTCATGGATTCTTCCCAACATGTCCACCTGCATTGACTCGCGCACGTCCACAAACGCGCGCGCGCGCGCGCACACACACACACACACACACACACACACACACACACCACACACACACACACACACACACCACACACACACACACACACAGAC